>VDFB02084427.1:0-26134 GCA_007258455.2 Sequoia sempervirens
GAGTTTACTCAGAACGAGTAAACGAATGAGAATGGTAGGGTGTACCCCCCTTGAGGAGGCAGATGGTGAAGAAAAAGGTGCCCCGTCCAACTTCTCAAAAGTATGAAGTGGTATATATCATCGGAAAGAGCACGAAAAAATGAGAAGAACTGCCTTTGAACGGAGTCAATCGGATAAACAGTGTGGAAATGGCGGCCCTGGGAAGAAAGAGCATAAGGTCAAATCCGCCACTGCAGAAGGACAGGTCCGCCACTCTATAGGAACAGGTCTGCCACTCTGCAGGGATAGGTCTGCTAGAGCAGGACAGGTCCGCCACAGTAGGACAGGTCTGCCACCGGAGGGTCAGGTCCGCCACTAGAAGGACAGGTCCGCCAGAGGATAAGTTTAAACTTGATTTTTTGATGGATGGGTAAGGCAAAGGACCGAAAATATAGCAAACACTGATAAACAGATTTGGCTAGACTAAAAATGACTGGTTTTGCACGAGAAAGACAATTCAGACAGTACAACCCTAAGATTTAGTAGAAGTGGGTATGGCCAACAAAGTCTTCTACTCTAGGATGCACATGGTTGCTAAGGAGTCCTCGATATACACATGGTACATGAGGCCCAAACCGTGAACACCAACCCATTACAAGCGTGAGTCGGGAACTTTAGCGAGATACTAAAGGCTTGGACCAACTCTTCACGTCATCCCGAGGCTTCGCCAATTACAATGTGGTTGGATTGAGGTACAACTTTCGCTCCCCCCCCTTTATATACCCCGCCGGTACGCGTGGTTGGAATCGTCCCTTGGGGTGATGAAATCTCCAAGCAAGTCCCACTAAGAAAATGAAAAATGGGGTGACTCAAAGACTTGGAAAGCTACGATTTCTCATCACCTAGGATCACCAAATGGCGCAAGGGGATTGGATATGTCAAATAGCCTTCCACAAGCATGCCAAACAAGGTTTGTTGACCCCTCTAATTAAACTATGTGCCTAATTTACCAAAGGACAATTGGTAAAAACTTGAAATTTTACCTTCGAGAGGTCAGGTCTGCCACTCTGTAAGGACAGGTCCGCCACTGCATTAGGACAGGTCTGCCACTGCATTAGGACAGGTCCACCACTGCATTAGGACAGGTCTGCCATTGCATTAGGACAGGTTCGCCACTGCATTAGGATAGATCCGCCACTGCATTAGGACAGGTCCGCCACTACATTAGGACAATTCCGCCACTACACTGGGATAGGTCTGCCACTACAAGACAGGTTTGCCACCGGAGAAGAAAAAGGTGCCCCAACCAACTTCTCAAAAGTATCAAGTGTTATATATCATTGGAAAGAGCACGAAAAAATAAGAAGAATTGCCTTTTAACGGAGTCAATCGGACAAACAGTGTGGAAATCGAGGCCTCGGGAAAAAAGTGCAGAAGGTCAAATCCGCCACTCTGTAAGGACAGGTCCGCAACTCTATAGGGACAGGTCCGCCACTCTGCAGGGACAGGTCCGCCACTCTGCAAAAAATGCAAAAAATAGCAAACGTGAAAGAAAGAGACCCATTTGTGGGTCCCACTGGGCATGCCAGAAATGTGATAGGTTGAATGTGTGTGTTAGAAAATGAGCAGCAAGTAAAAGACTGCAAATAAACACCAAAACAACCTACACTTCAAGATTAGCCTAAGTTGGAAACAAAACAAGATAAAAGCAAGAAAATGAAACTTTATACCTTGCGTCGAATCGATCCTTTGGTTGGCCCTTCGATCTTTGATGTGTATGCTCCTTGGATGGCAAGTAGATGCAAGCTAAGTGATGTTGTGAGGATGAGTGCAAGTGGATGAGAACAAGAAAAATGGCTAAGTATAAGTTGAGAAACAAAACTGCAAGAGTTTGGCTAGCATAAATGATCTCCCCTCAAATGAGAGAAAAGAGGGGTATTTATAGGATTTTTGAGAATTCCTAGGGGAAATGGAGGGTCAAGATTGAGCCAACAAAAATCAAGATGTAGGGCTAAGGTGAGTTGAGAACTCACAAGCCCTCACATCTTGACATGTAGCATGTCAGATAGCCCTAAAAGGTGAAGTGGACATGAGGTGGACGGACAGGTACATGACATGGAGAGGGGTAAAAAGTACCTTGGGATTGGACAAGATCTCCTCATAAAGGAGGTCCTTGTCCCCATGTGGGTGAGAGGACATGTGAGGAATTAAAAATTCCTCAATATTCTCATGGGGAAGAGGGAAGGAATTTAAAATTCCTTAAATGCATTGGAGTTAAAGGTGAATTAAAAATTCACATGGGAAGGAGATGACTTGTCAAAAAAAGCATTTAGTAAGGTTGACCAAGGACACATGTCATAAAGGACATGGAGAAGAGAAAAGGAATTTAATATTCCTTGGAAGGATAAAAGGAATTAAAAATTCCTTGAGAGGTTGATTAGGCTAGTTATGAAGGATTAGAGGATGGGTTAGGTGGCTAAGAGAGATTAGAGGCCAACTTGCAAAAGTTGGAGGATGTGACACCTCCTAATCAAAGGATTAGGCATGTGCACATCCTAATGATGGGATAGAAGAAAGGATTAGGATAAGATAAAAATGATGGAGGATGTGACATGAAGGGAATTAAATAAATGAAATATTTATTTAATTCAATTGATGGAAGGAAGATTAAAGAGATAAGGTATTATTGATTAAATACCTTAGGGATTTGGCATAATTAAAGCTATTAATTAAATAATAGCAGTATTATGAAAATTAACAAAAATAAGATGAAAGGGGATGAATTTGGATAAATTAAGTGTCCAAATTTAGACATCTACAACTACAACTTTGCACCATCCACAAGCTTCAACTCATTGACTCTAGTAACTTCAAGCACACTAAAAATGTAGACACCTTCTGCTCACTGCATCTGGATTCATAGGCATTAATATTGCACTCAAATCACCACACTTGATCACATTCACACCTTTCACACTTTCCAAACTTTCCACACACATCTCCAATAATTCACGTTACATTTATACCATCCGTAACCTAAACAATCTTAATTAGGTCATCCTTAATGAAACATATGCACCTTGTAATGCCTCGTCATAATAACTTAAGGAATGTTGCAATTATGTATAATAGTGAAATATATATATTTTTTAAAGTATTAATATTAAGTTAATTAGTTTGCATACATTCATTAAGTTACGCGACATTACACTACTTGAGTTTCCATAGATGAATTTAGTATTTCACATTGGTTATAATGAATTAATATAAACATTAAAATTAGATATTGCATAACATATGAAAATTTCCATTCAAGATAATATAAAGTAAAAACTTGTTTCTTACATTGCATTTGTTAAGATAATACAATTCCCATTCATTTGATGAGGTAGATCAATAATAGTTACAATTACATTTACAAATGTTCACCTCATAAACAATTGAGGGATGTTTTCAAATACAAGATTCACAATTTACAAAGATGTACACATAAGTTTCCAAGTGTGAGCTCTCCATCCATGAAGCTCTCGATGCCATGATCATATACTGGGGACCCAACGGAGTAAGGTGCACATTCCACCCAACCATGTGGTACCCGTAGGTCCATCCCCTGTGCTAGGAGATAGTAATATGGTTACCTAGACATAATTTTCTAATCCTAGACATAAGTACATAACTAACTGATGGTTACATTGCTTTTAGATTTAAAACAATCAAATGTACTAAATACACAAGGTAGACTGTTATTTTAGGTGGAGTGTCATCACAACATTGTAAAGGTTACCTGGTGTTTCTTCCTAGGTTTCGACCCGCAACATGGGTTACCCTAGTAACCTCTTACGAAACCCGGCCCCAATGCAAATCATTGCGGAATCGAATGTCTTTTGAAGAAACAAGACACTGATTTGCCATTCCAGGCCTTCTCATCTTATACTCAAGACTGAACTAGCTCAAGAGTCATTAAGTGAGGCATAAACATCTTGTTAAAGATTTTTAATTCTAAGTACTATGTTCTTTAGTTATCACTAACTTACTAACTCTTTGTAAGTTACCTAGACACCACTTTGTGTGTTAGCCCTTACACAGAGCCACTCCGCTAAACATAACAAGGAATCTAAGTTTTCCTGACTAGGGCAAGGTGCACAAAATTCAATCACATAATAACAAATGACACACAACGGTCAATTAAACTTTTATCTATAACCAGGTAACAATACACCATATTCCAACACGTGCACAACCCAAGTCAACATCAAGAAACACATAAAAATAATAACATTACCCTTTCTATACAATTTGTTCTAGAAGACTTATACATCTAAGACTTTCCCAATTTTCCCAAATAGAACATGACTAAAAGAAAATTTGAAAAATAAACTTCTATATTAGGATATACTAAATCCAATCAATCAGAATATGATGTACAATATTAATCAACTAGAGTTTAATTTATTTCCCATTCAATACCAAAAAAGAAATCTATACTTTGCTCAATAACATGTCCACATGTTAAAACATGAACTTTATAAACTCAAGACTATCTGAACAATTTAAATGTAAATATTCTATCATAATAAATTAATTATGAAAATATCACATTATACATCAAATTCTAATTTATACTCTTAACAAATTTAAAATAATGAATTAATCATTTAATATTCATATTCAAATAAATATTTTAATTAAAATATAAATAACACATATATTTAATACATTATAATAATATATATTATATATAATATATAATAAATATACTATATATATATATATTATAATAAATTATATATAATAATTATTATTTAATTCTAATTTTATTCCATACGATTTTTTTTTAAACAAAAATTAAATTTTAAAACTTTAAAAACCTAAGGCCATGACCAGGCAGACCTCCCTTTAGAGGGAGGGGCGCCTTCACTTGCACTGAGGGCTTCATGGCAATACATGGTGGGCACAGCATTACATGCTCATGGTGGGCTCTTGTCCCTGGAAACAAAGAATGGGGTGGCCTCCCCAATGCCATTTTTTTTGGTACATAAAAAATCCGAGATTTTAATTCCGCGGAAACATACTTTCGCCATTCGGATTTCGATCCGAATTTTAATAAAATTCGCTTGTAAGACGTTACCAATTTTTAAACATAAATTTCACAACATCAAATATATAAATATATATAATTTTTTATATATATAAATATATATATATATATATATATATATATATTTATAAATAAAATATATCAAATAGACTTTCATATACAGGGATAATTTGCTAATAAGTTTTCTACAGGAATCATGAGAAGAAAGTAAATAAAACAAATAAATTATGTATAATTTATTTTCAATATTCTAGTTTTATCTGGAGGTATTTTTTTTTAAACTTCCAAAACCCCAAATTTTCTTCAAATCTAACAAATAATTTAACATAAAAATTCTTTTTTTTTTTAAATTTCCTCTGTAGTTTTCTATTGTTAAAACAAATCTTCGTTTTGCTCTTTGATTTCTGTATAAATTCCTTGTTTTCACAATTTAATAAACAGAGAGGAAATCAAATTTCACAAATTATTTTTCTAAATTTCCCTAGAAGAATTTACGGAAACCACAAAACAAATATTTTCGCAAACAATCTTTTTTTAAAGAGGAAACAAACTAAAACAAGAAAAATACCTGTAACTTGAATACTATTGGTAGAAGAAAGCTTCTGATGCCTGTAACGCACAATCCACCAAAGCTTCTCCAGAGAAAACCCCAAATCAAAGGAAAGCTATAACCAACACCAAGAATTTCCCACCAAAGGGATCTTCCACAAGTATACAATATTGCCAAAATAACATAAACAAAAAGTTTTTTTTGAAAGCTCAGATATTTTTCTCGTGAAGAAATTCAATTGCCTCTGTGCTTTTTCCAGATCCAAAATAACCTCTGGCAAATTCCTCAACAAAAATCAATCAATAAATGCACTGGCACACTTGTCGAGAAGTACAAAATATCTTCTCAACAACTTCTCAGCAATCTTGCCTTTCAAGATTTGCATGAATTAATTAATTTATTTAAAATTAACAATTTTAAATTGCAAATATATTTAATAATAAAATATGCCATTTCCAAATAAATATTTAATTTAAATAAAATCTATGCACACACAATTTATAACAATTTTAATTTAATTAATTAATTTATTTAATTAAATAAATTTAATCTTAATGATCAAATCATTTAACCAAACAAACTAATTAATTAATTAAATAAAAGTAAATCTTATTTTTCCAACAATTAAAAATTAATTGCAATAACAATATATTAAAGAATATTAAACTATCATTACAATTGACAAATTTACCTTTCAATCAATTAGTCCAAACAGAAGAAGACAAGACAATCTATGACTCTAAACTAAAACAGACAATGTACTATGACCGGGTTATAGACTAGACTAGGATGAACCAAACTACTACCTCCCAATCAACATATCCGTTGAGTCTTGACATGCCTGCACTCCGTAAACTGTGTGGAGTCGGGTGTCAAAATTCTAATCCCGCAACCAAGCAATAACATGCATATATATATATAAACCATTGAATAAAGTAATAATCGCGGTGGAGAAAATACGACATATCACAAGGCACTTCAAGTAGCCGAAAGATGTATTCATCTACACCAATACACGCCACACGAATCGACAAATTAAATAATAGTTAGTCCATCATGTTATTAAGCAAGCATAGCAATAATCATCCGGCTGAAAACATCTACGCTATATCAAAGCATAACAGAAATCAAATATCGCATACAATGTATCATCATGTCACAGAAGTAAATCCACTGTCGCTCAAAACCAGCGATCAAAATATCCAAACAAAGTACCATAGTCTAACAGTGTGAAAACATAACAGCAGAAAACATAAGCATAAATGAGGGGTACTACAAAAATTGCTTGACTCATCAATTGATGAAATTATTAAAGCAAGTGTCATCAATAAGTTATGTTGCTTGACAATGAAACAAATTAAATCTTAAAAGAAGTATTATGCCATTATTATTTAGAGTATGATTTTATTTTATGAATGCCCTTATTTGGTAGTTTAACCATGGGTGGAGAACTTACATTCTCTATTATTTATAACCCTTGAAAGTAGCAGATTAGTTTATTCCCTAGGGTTAGGTATAAAATAAAATGTGATTATATGATATGCAACAATAGGGTTGAAAAACATATCAGAGATATATGCATTCTAATTACCCTTTTTAAGTGATATGATCTTATACTTGACCAAGAGTCCATACCTATTCATCGTATTTAATTTTAAAGGAGAGGATTTTATGTTGTGGAAAACCAAAGCCATAATGCGAGGAGATTTTAAGGTGCATAAGCACGTACTCCTCTCAAGCTAAAAATGTTCTCTAGATTAGATATGAGCTTAACATACATTTTAAATATGTGAATACATGTGTCATATTGAGGGAAAGGATATATGTTTGTTTATGAACATACAAACCTAGGTACCTCATATAAATGATGTAAAGGATAACTTGAAAAGAACCATAAGGAAATTGAAGATTAGTAGGAAGGTTCTTAGTTAAACTGTTAAAAGTTATATAGCTTATTATACTGACTTATTATGGGATATTACTATGAACATATGATTTTATATCGAATCAAATCTAATGATAATTAATGTAAAGGATAACTAGATTGGTTATGGCATCCTAGAAGGATGGAGCCATACTAGGTATGATATAATAGACTTTGAAACTCAATACAAAGAAGTAATATTCAAAACAAGTTTAATTCTAGATTATTATACATATATACATTGCTTTAGATTGAGACCAAACATGTCCAATCAGTGAGATGGTGTCATCATTATTAACTAATTATGCATGAACTAGGAGAGTTGTTACTCCCATGATTAAAATAAAGAACTTGAATAAGAGGCAGTTTTCAATCCTAGGATTGTTACAAGTATGTAACATGGTATTCAAGAGGTTGGGTCAAACCTAATTGGTCAATTAGATCAATGTAAGTGTGTTATCACTTTTGAATGGAACTATATTTATGTTATTTAAATCTTGAGGTCAAACCAAGACAAGAGTTATTCATAGGTCATTAGAGCTTCCAAGTTGAGCAAGGGGGTGGGTGAACATATGACACCTCTTCATAGAAAGTGGATTTATTATATATATATATATATATATATATATATATATATATATATTTATGAAAACTTTGGCCAAAGTAAGTGTAGAAGTCACTTCATACACTTTGTTAGTTCACTGTGTGCTAGGATTGCATAGCTAGTTGGGAGTGTCATGCATAGTTGGTAGGTATCCATAGTGTATGATAATAACTAGTTATGATAGACACAACACCATGCTTGGGTAGGCATTGCTAGAGGTTTTCCATACCAAACTCTTCATTGAAGGGTAGGGCCATCTATCGATTAGGAGATGTGTGGGGGACCACTTAAGTTTGTGGTGAAGGAAAAGCACTTGGGTGATGCTCTCGCTCTTGCAGTTGGCAGCCAAGGCTTGTGAAATAGAAGAAAATGAAGATGTGTGTTCCAAATGTGGAAATCTCAACCATTATACTCTTGTACCATTGAACTCTTGTAAGTTATAAATTTATATATGAACATGATCATGGATCAATTGTAATATGTATTTGAAAAGATGAGTTTCATCTACTTGGAATTATGTAATATCATTTCATTTATGAAATGTAATGTAAGGTTTATTCCAATGTGCAAATGTGTTATTGAAAAATAAAATTTTATTTCCATGTGTTGAGAACTTGAGTTATTCATATTATGAGTTAAAAAATTTGATAAAAATAGTAGGGCAAACTATGGGTATGTTGCATTCTCCTTGCAATTAATTTGGACATGCTCATGCAGTCACGCCCTAAATCTCAAGTTCCTACAAGTTCTCAAACAAGTGTACAATCCCCGCTTTTCTCATCGAAGTGAAAAAACATTTGATCCACTTGTAGTACTTTGTAGATTCTCTCTATTACATATTTCAAATCAAAAAAGAAAATCATATGCAAAAATTATGAACTATTAATTATTCCATAGAAATTCCTAGCTTTGTGACACCAAATTCTAACAAAAATAGTAAAATGTAGCAACCAAACTTATACCACTATGTAGTGCTCGAAGAGATATTTCTAACAATTAAATTCCATTTAAAAAAATTTGACACAATGGGTGAAAAATATGCCCCTTGGAAGAAAACAACTCCTTTAGGCATACAAGGGGGTCAAGAATGTTCATACAATTGATGTCATGTTGACATAGTTGACGTTAGTAAGTACTAAACTAGTGGATCTATGATGATAATGACATGTTGCAATGCATGGGCTAATTAGGATGGCAAAATTCAAAGTTTTTTTTGGTTCTTCGAGCTTGTGGGGGGTTGGCATTGTAGTCTTGCCAAGCAAGGATTGGGACCAAGGACCTAATAGCCTATTGGTCCAATGACCATTGGTTGGGGGCTGATAGGGACTCAACTAGGATTGAAAACTTGTATAGTGGCCTTGCCAATTATTGGGGGGATAGTGTAGGCCTACCATGGGCTACGAGGGTCTACAAACAACTCCTTGTTTATTTTCATTTTTAAAAAATTTAATTATTTTTTAAATAAAATGTTTTAAAGTGCAAGTTTATTTTATTTAATTTTTTCAACCTATAAAAATTGGTGATTGTATGGTCATACGATTTAATAAGGGAGGGGAAAAATGTAATTTTGGTCATAGTGTCCAAAATAGTTGAAATTCAATGTCAATCTTGATCTCTTGAGCCTCCTAGATCTAATGGCGAGGTTCATTTTCCCCAGAAGGTCATCTATGAAACTTACCCCACAAAACCCTCATGATGAACAATTATTTTTTTCAACTCATTTTCAAACCCCAAATCTACAAGAAAATAATAAATTTGCAAACTCTAATACCTCAAATTTGAAAATATCAACTTGCACAACATATCTCATAACTTAAAATGTTTGAAATATCTCCAGAATTAACATGGCTTCAAGTTTACATCATATTTTCTCATGAAAGGGTTAAATTAAAACATTTATCTCTCAGATCCCTAAACCACAACCACAAATTTGATACCACTTGTTAGGAAATAATATAGGTTGATCTAGCAATTTCTTCCATAACCCCATAAGAGAAAAATATGCATAAAAACTTTCATAATAGGGGGATCCCACAATATTGGTTTACAATTTTTGGCCAAACTAGACATTGAACTAATTTTTTTAACTAAATCTTCACTTTCAGGCACTTATAGTTGCTTAACCATGAGGAATTTGAAGATGATGCAAACTAGTGGTTTGTGACATTTTGTTTGTAGATTCTAAATATATATTTAATTTTTTTTTTTGGAATCATATTGCATTTCTTTTTCCATCTCCTTCGAAAACTAGTTTTTAATAGTAAACACCATTTTAAAGAGTGATGTTCACCATAAACAACATAACCTTTTTTCTATGAAGGAAAAATTATATTTTTTTCAATTTAGCTTTGTAACTACATATCTAACACACTCATTTGGTTTCATAGTGTTTTATTGAATATTTTTTTTTAATTAAGTTTTGAAGTCAAACCAATTACAATTTATACATAGGTGGACCATATACAACATAAAATTTTTTTGTATGCATTGAAATTCTTTTTTTACTGGATCAAGGACATCAATACCTAGCATGAACATATTTTTCAAATTTTTTTGATAATATACTATTTTTCCACATGCAGAACAAAGAGTTTGATTTTTGAAAAACTTGTGTTTAATTAAACTAAAAAATATAATAAAACCAAAATATATTAAAATTATATTCAATGGATAGCTCATTTTAGGACTTCCATTATCTAGTTGAGTTTGTGAAGTTTCCTCCATTTTCATCCTCAACCCTTCAAAAGGAAATTTTTTGTAGAAGTTTGGTAGAAGAGGGGGAGAAGGGAAAAAAAGGGGGAATTCACTCAACTCCCCCTTTGAGCAAACCCCCCTTGACCCTTTTGAGCGAAGGGGGTTCACTTGAAAGGGGTTCAAGTGAACCCCCCTTTGTCTTGACTTTCCCTTTGATTTCATTTTAAAAAATGTGCAAACAATGGTCACATCACAAAAAGGGAGTTTGCTCGAAGGGGGGTTAGAACAAACCTCTTTTGGATTAGAGTGAACACCCCCTTTGTGTGAACCCCCAAAAACTTGAAATTTTCTTCATGGGAGCATTTTGGCAATTTTCCTTCCTCAACGGAATTGTAAACCAATATTGTGGGATCACCCAATAACCATATGCAAAGACCAAATTTACATACCACAAAATAAAACATGATATGTACCCTATAAAAACCCTCAAGAGGGAAAAACTAGCCTCTAAAAGACTCTACAATCAATTTATTATTCAACAATGAGAACATTACAATACATTTATAGAGTCTCCATGAATACTTTTGAAACATCAAGCTCCTCCAATGCATCCTCCATGTGTTCAATCATGTATCCATAATCTCATGTCATGCTTCACATATGCACTCATTATAAGAAAGCTCAATATGCAATGACAATCTAGCCCAACAATTAACTAGCCAACCTCAACCACTAAACAAGTGTTTTCTTTTATAGAATCAAGCTCACACAAAATTTAACCAAGTGATAAGGTAAAATAATGTGCCTCAAAACCATGAACACAAAACCATTGACCCCACACTTACTTTTTGATTCTAAGTTTCTCAAATATTAAATATTCTCTCTATGTACAACCTGCACATAAAATATCTAACCACTGCTACACATAACTTTATAAGTGGACCCAAATAATATTTAATGTGGTTAAACAAATCATCTAAGATGCACCACAAATACATATTCAATTTATATAATTAAATAATTATTTCTTGTGCATGATGTACAACACCATTTTCACAACACCCATTGCTCGACCTTCAATGCCCTGACTTGTGGTATTTTTATTTACCTTGCTCTAATATTTTTTCTCCTGATCTTGTTCTCTTTCCCACTCCTCAACACATGTCATAATATCATTATTGTTCATGTTTCAGTGCCTTAATTATTCTAGGTAAGATTTTCTCACCCAAGATCATTGTTCAATTATGGAGATGTAAATTCACTGCGGTTGATCTATTATTATTGTGGTATATATAAAGGGGTGAATGCATCCATTTAGGTGTCATTTGTTATTAATTTACAAACATCCCTATCTAGAAACTAATTGAGCACTTGTGCTCAAGTGTGGAGATTAGAAGACACAAACCTTTTGATTTTGAAGAATAATCTCATTCAAAAGTCATCTTAGAGCTTCATTGATCATAAATTTTAGTTGTGAATTCAATCATTTTTTGTAATAAGAGAAAGTTCAAGAATTATATTTGTCATTCAAGTTATTTGTTGATTAGAATGTGATAATACTGATTTGATTTAAATATTAGAATTTGATATCATTTTCCCAAATAATAAGTATAAATGTAGAAGACTAAAAATCAAATTTGCATAATTATTTTACCCTGCAACATTACATTTATAGTCATTAAATATGACCTATTTGTTACTGCAAATATATTGAGGAAGAGGATGAAAAAAATAGAATTGATAATTTTAAGCCTCTTGAATGGTGTGATATTTTTGTTAGTCTTTCATAAATTATAAAATCTAAGAATTCTTGAGTGTAAGTTGACTTGATAAATATATTCACAATGACAAGTTGATATTTGAGTTATTTGTAAGGTGATAAGTTAGTATAATGTCCACACCAAAAATTATTTAAGGGCTCCAAATTGTGATGTTATGAGAATTATAAACTAAAGGAAATTTAAGATACGTATGACATACTTGTCAATAATTCTTCAAGGTGAGATAAATTTTCATGACATTATTTCTCTCATTTTTGTTCATGTTAACCTTTTATAATATTAACACATAATTAGGATTGTTTCACATATTAATTTATGCTATTAAAAAGATAATATACATGCAATCCTACACTTAGCATAAATAATATTGGCTTAAAAATATTGTAAGAGTAATGACATGAAGATAGAATAGATTTTATAAAAATTGTTAGTGTGATTGTTGATTTTGATAATTACATGGGTGTGCTATGAGACATTATTAATCTAGAGTGTGTCCTTGTTCCATTGTTACAAGAGACAATTGTACACATATCCCCACAAAAATGACATGTGATTTAACCATACACAAGTCATAAGGGCTAATGTTGGAAAATAAATCTAAATAAAAAATCTACTTTAGAGAATATTCCATCATCAATTGAATATTTAAGTGAAAAATAATGTATTATGTTTGATGCAATTTTGAGATATTTTAATTTTTTTAAGAATAAGGAACCTCTTAAGATGATCATGTCCAAATAATTGTTGGAACAAAGAAATATTCCCTAACTAAATATACAAAAAATATTATAATTATAAAATGTATTGTGATAATAAACAAATAGGATGATCCAAAGTTAGTAATGTACATGACACAAGAAAAATACAAGTTTATGATCCTTTTTATTTTTTAAGAAAAATGCATTTTTGTGACTCTTATTGCATTATGTATCATGAAAAAACCATAAGATTATTGAAAAAACATGACTTAATTTTTATTTTTTTTATTATCTAAGTTCTTAATATGGTTAAAACTTATTGTGCCCCTCTTAGATATATTTAAAAATAATCTTCAATTAGTAAATTAAAATATCTTCAAAGTTAATTTTTTCATAAGCTTGTTAAATTTTTAAAACATTATAAATAACATGTAATGCATATAATTAGCTAATAAAAATATAAACACAAGGCATCGATCCCAAGGAGTAAAAATTGAACTCCTTATACAAGGACTAGAAGAACCTTACCTCTTGGTACATAGTGTAAAATTTGTTGTTTTGTTGATATCTTTTTGTTGTGTGGGATAACTCTTATTTAGTTTTTCATGCTTTTATTTTTGTTGGATGATTTGTGACTCTTGATAGCTCCTACAATTGTTATTTTTTGAGAAAAGACTTTGTTCTATGTTTTTCAATTGATGCTTGTCTATGTTGTTTGACTTCTATTCCTTCTTGTTTGCTTCTTTTATAAGAGAATGAGCCCTAGTTTCACATGTTTATAATATCACAAATATATAATGCATATAATTAATTAAATATAAATATAAACACATTGTAGTGTTTGACCAACAAGAATATAAGCATTCGTGCTTTTTGATAATTTAACAATGCATTTATATACTATTATTAACATGAATCTCACTAAGTTATGAATATATACAATTGCCCATAGTTTACCTACCTCTATTTTGGTATTGTTATACATTTTTTTTTCTAAGTGCTTTCTTCTAATTCAAAAAAATAAAAATACAATCATGTATTGTATGACCAATAAAACTATAAATATTTATATTTGTTGATCATTTAACAATGCATTTATATATTATTATCTATAAATATCTATATTTATCAATCATTTAACAATACATTTATAAATTATTATTATTATTATTCTTAATATAGTACTTACTAAGTTATGAATGTGCACAATTGCCTATAGTTTACTTACCTTTGTTTTTGTAATCTCATATAATTTATTTCTAGTTGATTTCTTTTAATTCAAAAAAATAAAAAAAATAAGAACGTAAGACTTGATCAATGGAAAATATGAATATCCATATTTCTTGATCATTTACTCATGATTCACCTCTACATTAGTAAATTATACAATTTTTTAATTAAAAAATAAACTAGCATACATATATTAAATATTAATATATATAAAATAAGCTGAAAGTTATCTTGTTTGAGGTGCATATTTTTCATCATTAAGGGTATTTTTTATTTAATTTCATAATGTGATGTAATTTATTTTTTTAATAATAAATTCACTTGCAATTGTATAATTTTTTCCTTAACGTTCCAATAATAATATCTATGTTTGATATAAAAGTAGTTGTTGTTTACTCTTATATCTATGTTTAATATAAAAGTAGTAGTTGTTTAATATTTATAGCTTTGTAAGTATTTGTTTTTAAGTTTTATAAAGATTAACTTGAAATCATAGGAACTTATATATAGAAAAACATAACATGAACATCAACCATTTGCATTAAATTAGAACACACATACTTTCAATTTGTTAACAAAAAATAATATAACATAGTTTTTCTTTAACACATTCTAATAAATAATAAAGTTTATGTATAATAAATAATTTGTAGTTTTTTTAATTGTTGTTAAATAGGTATCTTAAAAAATGCTTACATCTTCATTAACATTCATTTCAACAGTAATATATATGATTTCATTATATTTTCCATCATTGTTTATTTCAATTGCCATATATAATGCTAGACACTAAAATTTAGTGGAATTCCTCCCCAAACTTAAAATTTAATGTTTTTATTAATGATAACTTTGTACTTTCAGTTTGTTAACCATTTATGTATTGGTAACTATGCATTATCACTATCATGAAGAATAGTTTGAACTTTAATTGCCACATTGGACTTGACGGCATGCAATGTAGGTATCCCATAGTGTGCATGTAACAACCTGAATGATGGCATGACCTGATGCACCATGAATATGATGGAGTAGTTGAACTTTAAAGTAGCAAGCAACCATTCCTCAGGTGGTCTGTGTGATAACTAATTTGTGATTGTCCTTTAAGAAATCTCATGAATTTCATACTGAGCTCATCACATAGACTGTGTTTTTTAATGGTTACTGTTGGCCTGATAGTGACCTTCCAAATGCATCCTGCAAGGTAAAGATCACGAACCTCATGGTATAGATGAACTGACCAGGCACAAAAATCTACAATTTCAATTTGAATATTGTTAAATTTTATATCCAAGTTCATTTTCACCTTGGATTCATAGAGAAAGTTAAAGTACATAGCATAATTATTAAAAAATTTTGGTTGTTTTCTAGTTCATTATTGATAATTTTCTTGACCATCTTCTCTCTCAACCAATAACGGGCACTCAACTCCTCTATACGAAGGAGGACATTGAATGGAAGACACAGTGATACTTCGATAACCAAATGGACACCCATGATGTATGCACATTATGTGACATCTTCCTCACCTATAGGAAAATCATTTTTTTTTTACATTAGTATTAAATAGGGGAAAATATATATTTTTCAACTTTTGAGAAAATTGCATATAAGAGATTAAACATTAAGCAAATTTATGATATCAAAGAAACTCAAAATATATTAAATTCAAGTAGTAAAAAATAATTGAATATGTGAGAAGCATATGAAACATACCAATTTTTAAAATTATGTGGTGAAATATGAAGAATCCACATGGGTAGCAAATGAATTTTAGATTTTCTACAACTCACTAGAAACATTTGAAAAGTATCATAATTGTTTTACATTAGGAAAATTTGTTTGTTGAATTTTCAATGCATTAAACATAGAAGAATTTTTAAGTACCATAACACATAAAATCATATAAATACATTACATTTAGAAATTTGAGTATAGTCATTGAAACAAAATTGAAGAAAATATATTTCATCAATTATCTTCTAAAATTTTAAGTCTATTTTCTTCAGCCTTTCTTTTGGCAAGTTGTCTACCCTTTTTCATGTTTTCATAATGGTCATATGTGAATGGTGGCATAATTCTTAGGCCATGTAGAGACTTTACACGAGAAATGGCAACAAATGTCAATCTTGTTCTTTCTCTTGGTCCAATATCAATAGTGGCTTTTGAAAGAGTCAAACCCTGTGATTTGTGAATTGTTAATGCCCAAGCCAATCTTAATGGCATTTGGATTGTCCTCCCCCTTTGTATTGTTGTAATTGGAATTGTATTTGGATTACGGTCATCAAATGGTATTCCTGAATAGCTGTCAAACTCAACCATTACATATGTTGGTGGTTCTGGTGGACCACTTCCAGGTTTGTATACAATCTTTCAAATATATCCTAGAGCTCCATTTACAAGACCTTGCTTGTATCCAAATATTTGAAGTCAACATTACCCTAGCATCTTTACTGATCAATAATTCTAGATCAAGCTCATCATTTGAGCATCCTTCTGCTGCATTAATACTTCCTTGATTTTGTTGCAAGACTACGTGCAACAAGATGCTTCAATGAGTATAGCATTTTCTTGTTATGTTTATGAACATTATCATTTGTTGAGAACAAATGAACACCATTGTCAAACTCCTCATTGCTTGTTGCATCAATGGTAATAGCGGTTCTTGTCATAAGCAATCTCCAATCATCAATTGTTGGGTTTGCATCTCTAAGATTTGTCAAAAGTTGATGAAATCTCTGTTGGTGGATGTTTTCTCCATCTTGTCTAAATACTTTATCTAAAGTAACCACAATTTTGAATTCTTCCCATAGAAACCTAGCTCTTCTGTTGTTGTCATATGTTGGTCTATCATTAACAGGAGGCAACTGACCCAAATCTCCAACCAAAATTATAGATATACCTGAAAGATAAACAATGAATTTTTTTAGCTAATATATACCTTCATATCTATATAAACTCCATAACGTGAATTACTTGTATTAGAATATAAAATAGTCATTTTTGTTAATCATAATCATGTGTATACCTGTAAAGTTAATGTTTGCATTTTGTGGGAATGCTTGTCAAAGTCAAGAATATATGTTTTCTAGCATGTTCTGACCTATGAAGCTCATTTCATCAATCAAAATGTATTTGATGTGTGCTATCTCTTCTTGAAAGCTTGTTAGCCTTGCTCCTTCTAGTTGAGAAAAATATCTTATTGGGATTCTCAATTTTGAATGTACTGTGGAAGTGCCAATGTTGAATGTTGCAACTCCAGTTGGTGCAAGTAATAGAAGGGGAGAAGAACTTAGAGTCGCTGCATTTTCAAGAGTTTTTCTAATAGCACCAATTAGATATGACTTTCCTGTTCTTGTTCCTTGAATTATCATCTGCAAGGGTGGTGGATTCTGATTATTATGGTAGTGTGCCATAATTATGTTGAGCGCCTTCCTTTGTTTATCACTGAGATTTGAATAGTCGGTACACTGTGGTATGTCATCATGTATGAGACACCTGTGTTCTCTAATGCTGCTAATGAAATTCATTGCTTGATTTGTGTACACTTCACCTTGGTATTCATTACACCAATTTGTTTGTCTATCAATATCTCTTCTCCACAGAAAAACTCAAAAAATCACACATTAATATTTCTAGCTAGAAATGCAACTTCAAGCAAGGAAAAATGTACAGGCATACCTTTGGAATATGAAATTCTATAAATCAAAGTAAAGCAAATATTCTTTGGTTTGTGCATTATATAGCAATGCACACTATAGTCACTCCATATAAAATAAAAATAATAGCTTTAAAACTAAAAATAATACTAAAAATAAAAGTTTTCAAACAACTTTAAAAATAAAGCAAAAGTTTCTTATCTCCATTGCTAAACAACGATATATATATTGATTTCAATATATATAATATTGTATTTATTTAAATTTTTTTATTAGATATGCAAGATAATCTTGTTAAAAATCTTCTTAAAATTATAAAAGCGTGAAAATATTGAAAATTAATATGTATTTCTATAACAAATATTATAAATTAAAAATCATGTATTTTCTAAAAATGTATATTTTGTTTTTTAAAATATTCTAAATTAATATGTATTTCCATAACAAATATTATAAAATGATATATATTACTATTAGAAATTAGAATATTATATTATATTTTCTTTTTCTTTTTCTTAAAAATTTCAAATAGTTTTAAAACAACTTTAAAAAGAAAGCAAAAGTTTCTTGTATCTCCATTGCCAAACAAAGATATATATTGATTTCAATATATATAATATTGTATTTATTTTTAATTTTTTTATTAGATATTTAAGATTATCTTGTTAAAATCTTCTAAAAATTATAAAAACATGAAAATATTGTAAATTAATATGTATTTCCTTAACAAATATTATAAATTAAAAATCATGTAAAATTATATATATTAAAATTAGAATACTATATTATATTTTCTTTAAAATTTCATATATAGTAGAAGTATAAAAAGATGATGATAATGCATGTTTTTAAAGCTTACAGATATAAAAAATCTTAAATATAATATTACTTTGCTAATTAGATTAGTAGACGCCAATTTTATGAGGAGTTAAAATTAGAATACTATATTATATTTTCTTTAAAATTTCATATATAGTAGAAGTATAAAAAGATGATGATAATGCATGCTTTTAAAGCTTACAAATATAAAAAATCTTAAATATAATATTACTTTGCGATAGGTTAGTAGATGTCAATTTAAATGGGGAGAATAAAAATGTACACATACTCATTGATGTGAGTGTAATAAGTCTTTCGGCTTAAAAATAAAAAAGTGTAATATTAGACCAACAAGACTAAATGTCTATACCTGTTACTAATATAATACTCACTAAATTATGAATATGTACAATTGTGCATGGTTCACCTCTATTTTAGTACCGTTGCAGTTTTTTCTCTAGTCGGTTTCTTCTAATTTAAATGAAGGACAATCCCCACCGTGCCGCATTAACATAATCACCCAAACCACCATATCCATTCACATGATTTTCCTCAAATCTTTGCAGCGTCTCTGAATACTCACATGACAGGGCAGGTACTGACCCCTCACAACGTCAACTCAATTTCAAAACTAAACCTTTCTCAACTGGTCCTACACAGCCAGTGGTATCCTGTCATGTCAATCTTGTATGCCATATAACTCTTTAAAAAAACATCTCCCTTTTCATGTCAATTTGGAACAAAAAGTCAGTTCTGGGCCCTCCAATGCCGATCAAAGACACATTTCCTGCAATGATTTGTTCAAGATTACAGTTTGAATTGGGTGTCTTCAGGTGTAGAGTTCAAGCGTAGCGTCTTTTCCTTCGGTTTAAACGACAGATTCTTTTTCCTGTTTGGTGTTTTCTACTGCAGAGCCCAGACCTGCACTGCCCTTTTTCTTTCCGTTTAAACGACAGAAAGGCTTATTGTGGTTGTTTTCAATTGTAAAGTTCATACCCACGTTAAACGTATTTGTTTTTTCTTTGTTGGGTACTGACAAGGACATGTACTACAAAACTTAGGCATTTTGTACATTTTCTCGCCATTAAATCTTCTGCGTTTTAGTTAAATATACTTTATTTTTTAACTGTAAAAGAGATGGTACATTTTGTTCCCTTTAAATCATTTCCCCCCATTGCAAAAGCTTCTTAACATAAGATCAGTATTTCCATCGTCCACCAAATTGAGCTAAAGCAAAGAGCAGCAGTCTTCCGTAAATATTTTAACCCACTGTTATATTACGTTTAAGTTACTTTGTTCTTTAAGCTGAGTGTGTATGCAGCCTGAAATTTAGCAGAGTCTTCAATTCATTATGTTGACTTACCTTAACTTGACTTGAATTTACCTCCCTGAAATTCAGCTAAACAGTTTATGGATTACGCCTTTTGGAGTAATGAAATTGAAAAACCTATTCATAAGTACTATTACATGTACTTAAAATTTGGCTGAATACATATCGTCAAAATCTTAACTAATTATAGACAACTGTTTAATTGAGTTTCTGTAAAACGTGTTATATATTAAGCTGAGAAGCCTTTTCGTATCTGCTTTGCTCTAGGACCTACTTTTAATGCGGGTCTTCTTGCCACACACATTGATGCAGCTCTTTTTCTTAAAAGTTGCAGAAAGTCTTCTACAGTTTGCTGGTGTGGGGTCAAAAGGGCACAAGGATTCTTGGGGATGGCCTAAGATCCTAAAATTCAATTCTATTTTCCATTAATCAGGGCACATACCAATAAGGTTTTGGACCTGGTTAACCGTTTGGAAGGAGATGGCTGTGAATACCTCGAGGTTCATAAAATGTGTTACAGTTGGGGATGGAGCCGTTGGAAAGACTTGCATGCTAATTTGTTATACGAGCAATAAGTTTCCCACTGTGAGTGCTTGAAATCTTGTCCCTCCAGTGTGTTCATTTGACGATAGATATTAATTAAATACATTAAGTCTTACATAAGAAGGAACTCTTTTGATTTCTCTCAGTTACAAATATGTTATAGATTTGATCCATCATGTTCAATTTCTGGTTGCATTGGTTGTTAGCTATCTGTTGGTGTCTTGGGTTATTGAACTTTAAGCTAGGAAGCTTTGTTTGAAACAAAAAAGTTAGTAGAGAGTTACGCATTGGAAATTTGGAATGCCTGGCATTTCAATAATTGCTAATTATGTTTATAATTTTGATCCATTATTTCTGATTGCATTGAACGCAATCTTTCCCTGAAAGGGCTGTGAGTTATTTCTTTCGTTCAGGCGGTTTCGTTAAAACACACTCCTAATGGTAAGTTATTTGTTTAAATGCTTGGCATTTTTCCAATTTGCTCACTTCTTATGCCTTTTCTGCAGGACTATGTTCCGACTGTTTTTGATAATTTCAGCGCCAATGTAATTGTCGACGGCACTTCTGTGAATCTGGGTCTTTGGGACACTGCAGGTGACACTATTCATGTGCTTTGTATTACTGAAATCAATATGTTAGATTGACACAATCAATCTGTTTATCCTTTATTTAATGTATTTCTCCACATAATCATTTGGGATCTCTATTTCTTTGGTTGATTTGGTATTGAGCTTAAGGATGCTGGATTCCACTAGTTAGAATCCCCTAGAATTAGGCTCACTTCAGAGCCTAAGCTGTGTGATCACAAGTGCATCAATCGCAACCTTCTGGGTTTGATTGGGTTGCTATACCGCAAAACTCTTGTTTTGTAATGTTTTTTGGCTTATATTTTGGATAGTGCTTTACTTAATTAAAATTAATTTCTTGCTTGTAACACTGTATGTAGGATCTAAATCCTGTTCTTGATCATCTCTTTGGATCAATTGGTCATGTGATATAAAAAATACCAGCTTCACTAATTTTCCAACATAATGTTTTTAAAATTTTAAGCATAGATTTTCTACAGCCGAGTCCCAGTAGAATATTCCCTAATCTGGATGATAATTTTATTTGTCGAGAACAATGAACTTTGCTGTTGCAGGTCAAGAAGATTATAACAGACTGAGGCCGCTTAGTTACCGAGGAGCTGATGTTTTTGTCTTAGCATTTTCCTTAGTCAGTCGGGCTAGCTATGAAAATATCTCAAAGAGGGTATTGGTTATGAAATTAAGTTCCTTTTTTTGTTCATGGAGACATCATGATTTTTATACAAACATGAGAGTTTTTTTGCGAAAGTTTGGTGGTTCTGAGGTCTCTTGCTAGTTTTGGTGAAAATGCTTATAAGATTTTTTGGTTTCATTTGCAGTGGATACACGAGCTTAGACATTATGCTCCTGGCATTCCAATTGTTCTGGTTGGAACAAAATTAGGTATATTACTAGTTGCAAGTATATAATTAGCTAGTTATGTCTAACTGTAATAATGTATCATCAAATGAACCGTTGGGGTAGAATAACTGAATTTTCTTTCACATCTCACAGTTCAGCCAACCTATAAAAGCAAATGAACTTTGTGGTTTGGGAAAATGTGTGAATATCTGTAATTTGCCATACGTATTGTTGACTTGTCAGATGGTATGGGTGTCCATCTGAACTTCATTCGTATTGCAGATCTCCGTGAAGATAAGACTTATCTGGCTGAAAATGTGGGTTTTATACCAATAACTACCATGCAAGTATGTTTTCCTTTCAGTTGCATTCTAGATTAGTTTGTTAACTTCAGGGTAACTTGTTTAGGCTATTTACTCCAGTTTGCTTAGTTATTTGTAAGGCTTAATTCTGATAGTATGCAGTTTATGGATATAAATGATACCCATGTTTAGTAAATTTTATGTTTACATAGCCAATGGGAAAGTATCTTTTGTTACATTCAGGGCGAGGAGTTGAGGAAGCAGATTGGTGCTTCTGCATATATAGAGTGTAGTGCAAAGACACAACAGGTATTGCATTTGACGCGAACAGTCTGTTCATACAAATATTGGCTACCTTTCCTTTTACTTTTGACTTAAGTAATACTATGGTTGCGTTATAGCTTGCATACTGGAGTTTGCATTTAGAGTCCTCTGTATAATGTTTGTGCTTCAACAACTTAATTGTCATAATCACTGCCTCATAAAGCCTTTATCACTCATTCAATTTGGCTGGACATGGCAAAAACCTGCTTATGTACAACCGATCTCCTGTCAAATGAAGTCTATACATATTGATAGAATATTTGCAAACTTCAATTGCTCCATTTCTATAACCTGTCTAGCAACATGAGAAAACAGACAAATATAGTTTAATCTTGTCAGTTATGCTACTAGGCATTAACTTCTTCAGTGGTTGGGAAGGGATATTTAAAAGCAGGAGATTAATATTTTTTGTGAAGTCTAGCCCAATAAGAAATTAAGATTTCATATGACTAATGTTAAGTTTTTATCAGTTCCCACAGAAATATATATATTTTTTGATCTATGCAAATGTATAGTTATGATTTTTTTCTTGTGATAATATTTTCTTTCCTGTTTTTTTCCAATTTTTTTTATTAGTAAAATGGGTTCTTAGCCTGGCCCATACCAGTGGAGGCCACAATGGGGACCTCCTTGCCTGACACAACATCCACATTATTTAACATACACTTTATTCAACATATTCAACAATAATCAACTTGGAAGCCACAATGGAAGTCCAATAGTCACAACTTGGAATTCTACCTTTAAATGTCACTATGGAGATCAAACCTAGATCTCCATATTGAGAATCCTATGGATTTGCCATTTGAGCACAACTCCTTTGACATATTTTTTTAGCAATCAATCATATATTTATATGTTTGTCTTCTTTTTATTTGGTAATTTAAAGATAGTACAATTAATTTTAGAGAAAATAGCAGTTCTCCAAAACCCCTAACATTACCACTCATAGTAAAACTGAGACCATTGAACAAAAGACATAATTTTTCATGCATCCCCATTCAATAATTTAACCTAAATCTCTTGTTTCATTAATGATATCCTCTGGTATTGAAAATTGATTTGTCCTTCAAGTTTAGCCCTCTTGCTACCCTTAGTAACTTTGCTATGTTTTTGTCTGTGACTAAGTTCAGATTCTCAGTGAATTTGAGAGGTTTACACAGTTGACCCCTCTACAAGAGCTACTACAAAGTTAGCAAGGTAGTCTGCAACCTTATTTTATGGTACAGAAACATGCACAAAGGAGACTTTTGCAGAAATTTCCTTAAAGTTCCATGGATTATTCAAGGTCTGAAGAGAAAATGCTGTCCATCCCCAGGGCTCTGTTACAAGTAAAAAATTAGCTTTAATAAGAATTGAATTGCAAGACTTTGGTATTTTGATTACTTAGAGAATGGCCTCAATTTCTGCAAAGTTGTTGATTGAAATTCAAAAATTCCTTGCTTAGCCAATGAGGACCTTATTTTACAGTACATTAAAATGTAAAAAGGAGATTTTAGCTGAACTTTCCTTAAAGTTCCATGGCTTACTCAAGGTCCTAGGAGCAAATGTTGTCTGTCCACATAGCTCTGTTATAAGAAAAAAGATTGGCTTCAATAGGAATTGACTTGCAAGGACTTTGCAATTTTGATGCCTTGGAAAATGGCCTCCATTTCTGGAAAATTGTTGATTGAAATTCTAAAATTCCTTGCTTAGGCAATGAGGACCTTATTTTATGGTAGATAATCATGTACAAAGGAGACTTTAGCAGAACTTTCCTTACAGTTCCATAGCTGACTCAAGGTTCTAAGAGCAAATGTTATTCATCACTAGAGCTCTATTATAAGCTTTGCTCTCCCAAGTTTCTGGGATACGGACGACAGGGGATGGTAGGGGATGAGTTTCAAGTACAGGGGTACTTTTGGGCCATTTTTTAGGGGACGGTGGGAGACAACTATTAAAAAAATAAGGAAATTTTAAATATTCATATAATAACATTGATAAAGCATTCATCATAGACATTATAGAACCTTCGTGAGCATGGATAATAGAATAGGAATTATGATGTTCTTTATATATACATATGAGCATGAGTTAATAAAGACATGTCTGACTTGTGTGTATATTCAAGTGATGGATTTATTATTAAATTTTTCCTAAAGCCTTAAAGACATGTTTTGTTGTCAAACTCATTAACAAAGAGGAACATTAAGTAAAAGATTATTGGTTATGTTTCAGTTTGACCTTAGATGGGATATTAATAGATGGGATTGTTCATTGAGTTTTCTGTGCAAATACATTTTTGCATTATGAAAATGGCATTTCTTGTCAACTATGAATTAACTTGTATTTAGCAGTATAATGACTATAACGTGCCAACTTTGTCTATGGCAGTCCTTGTATACTAAACAAATTGTCCAATGTATTGAAAAACTAAAAAGATAATCTTCGATTGTGGCTTTGATTGTGAAGATGTATAGATTTGCAACAGGGGATACGTATTTTGTAGACTTTGTGATCATGATTCATCAATGGTTTATTACTTGGTTAGAACTAATAGTTTGATGGGGATCTAGGGGTAGTGCCCCTAGTAGGGTTGAGGGGCAATGCCCCTCCCCTAGTGGGGGTTTGGGGATAGTGCCCCTAGTGGGGTTGAGGGGCAGCACCTCTCACAAGGTCCAAAGGAAGACTCATTAACACTTTCAAAACCACACAAACCTTCATGGTACACGCCATTTTCATATTTTTTTGTAAATCCTAGATGGGCATGTCATAAACCAAGAAGCATTGAAAGGTTGTAAGTTTTTTTTTAAAGTAACTAAAATGTCCTTGGGTCCTGTTGATGTGGTTTTGTGACCATACCAAACAGCAGAACAAAATAGTTTGGGCTACTCCGTTCTCTCTTGATCAAAGTATTCCATGCGCTAAGATTGCGAGAAAGTTCGCATGTTCAACTCCAAGGTTCCTTTAGTGCGAATAGACCCAGTTTGGTTGATGTGTATTGCTGTGTTCGTACGAGGGACTTACACAATTGTCCAGATCTCTTGCAGTTAGCAGCTAATGTATGATTTTGAAGGGGAATTCTTACGTGTATGATTTGGCAATGTGTATCTTTTCCTAAGACTAATAAGAAAGTGCGGAAAGTAAAGGGAAAGGGGCTAAGAAATTTATATTCTATTCTAAATGCAGGGTATGT
>VDFB02084427.1:26234-67574 GCA_007258455.2 Sequoia sempervirens
AAAAGAAAGAAATATATATTTAATAGAGGGGGGTCGACCGAACCCCATTCAAATCTATTTTTTTATTATATGTAAAAGGTTTTCGGTCAAACTCCTATTCAACTGAACATTTGAATTTTATTCAACTGAACATTTGATCGACTGAATCCCCCTATTTTCACCGCCACCCTCACATGCACCAAAATTGCTTAGAATTTTGCACTTTGAAGCTCGATTTGAGAATGAAAATGGAGGAGATTTCAGAAACCCAACTAGTATAAGGTTTCCCTCAAAACAGGCTATCCAACGAATATAATTTTAATATGTTTTGATTTTATTATCTATTTATTTTTTAAGTTTTATTAAATATAGGTTTTTCACCGAAAATGAAATTCTTTGTTCTACACATGTGGAAAAATAGAAGATTATCAAAAAAAAATTGAAAAATGTGAGTGCACCAGATATTGGAGTCTTTGATCCAACAAAAAAAATTGATACATACGGTAAAAGTTGTGTTATGTGATCACGTTATATACGGTGTAATTGGTTTGAATTTCAAACTTGATTAAAGAAAAAATATTTAATAAAAACTATCTAACAGGTGGAAGCACTAGATATAGATTTACAAATCTAAATTTGAAAGAACATAATTTTATCCTTGAGGAAAAAAGTTATGCATTATACGGTGTGCATCACTTTTAAAAAATGTTTTTTTTGAAAAAAACCAGTTTTCGTGGGAGATGGAAAAAAGAGTGCAATCTAATTCCAAAAATTTTGAAAAAAATATTTTTAGAATCTATAGACAAAATGTGACGAGACTCTAGTTTGTATCATCTTCAAATTTCTCACGGTTTAGCAGCTATAGGTGCCCGAATGTGAAGATTTAGTTAAAAAAAAATTTCAGTGTCTAGTTTGGCCAGAAATTGTAAACCACTATTGTGGGATCACCCCCTGTAGGTGTTCTCCAAGCTTCTTTTAGGGCTTTGCCCACTTTGAATGACTTTGACAAATTTTTGACAACTTTTCACACCTTGCTCTTTGACAAATCTGCACACAAGACCTGCAAAACACATGCAAAGAGGGGGGAAAAGTGTTAAGGGTTAGTGAATAGGGGTTTTCCTTGGTCAAACCCTAGTTTGGTAATTAAACCCTTGAAAATGAAATGAAATGAAAAGAGAATGATGAATGAACAACATGCAATACAACTCACCAAACCCTTGAAGTAGAATTCTGAAGACATGCAAGTAATGGCTCCAAAGTGCTTGAATGCTCTTGTAGATAAAATGCTTGAATGAAAAATCACTTGATTGCTTGATTAGAAAATTAAGAGAATTGGGGAGAGATAATTAGGGGGGTGAAATGAGAGGAAAAACCCTATATTTATACTTGATTATGCAAAATTTCCTGAAAATACCACATCACAAGCCAACCTTAGGTCTTAGAGAATAATATCCCGTTAGAATTTTGATTTTTGAGCCAAATGGGACTCATTCGCCCCTAGTGGTGAATGGGTCCCACTTAGTTATTTTAAGTGGATGTTGGAAATTAAGATGTATTAAATGATGTTTAATGGGATTATTCTCAAAAATACACTTAAATAAGGCATGTAAGTGTATAATGGGGCCAATTAAGACACAAGAAAGGGTCAAATTATTGATGACAAGCCTAGAAAAGTGTGAAAGTTTGTTACAACACTTTTAAATAAGGCTTAGTAAGTGATAAAAAGAGGTTATTTAGGTGAAATATATTAACAAAACCCTAGAAAAGTGTGAAAGTGTGTTACAACATTTTACAACACTTAAGTAAGGTATCATAAAGTTCTTATTGAATATGTTGTCCACATTACAACATTAAATCAAGACACAACTAAGCCAAAATCACAAGGAGGACCCAAACAAGACAAAAAGTATAAGGGTTACTTTTTCAGTGTCCACAATAGGTTACAATAGGCAACACCCATAAACTATTTCTTTTATCACCATTTATGTGTTAAGTTTCCTATCTTTAAATTGCAAAGGTTCTATTTTGAATCATTTTCCATTATATAATAAATGCCTATGTTTTGTGTTGTTGTCGCCTCCATCATGTATCAACCTCATGGATTGGAAGTGTGGCTTGAAGTTTGAACTACTTTGATTTGGAGAGCGATATCTATTTTTGTTTCAACCAGGATGTTAAGATTTTATGCATTTTCTCTATGCTCATATTGCTTGTAGAATAAGCCTTTTGAAGGAATCTTGGTTGTGATAGGGAGAACAATTCA
This sequence comes from Sequoia sempervirens, assembly GCA_007258455.2. Lineage (NCBI taxonomy): Eukaryota > Viridiplantae > Streptophyta > Pinopsida > Cupressales > Cupressaceae > Sequoia > Sequoia sempervirens. Next base: position 28,477 of record VDFB02084427.1, read on the forward strand.
ATGTGTGACAAGGTATCTTGGTAATACAAATTTTTCATTATACTGTTGATTCTTGCATCGTTTCCCTGGATTCAATGCACTCATTTTCCTTAGATTTCTAAGGTTTAAAATTTTGTCATATCAATCGAAGCATGTATTTTTGAATTGATTATGTGCCAAGATTGTGGATCAAAGAAATTTCTTGACTCATCAATCGATGGAATTATTAAAGCAAGTGTCATCATTTTGGTATCAGAGCCTAAAAGGTATGGGAAGAGGAAGTTGAGATTTTCAAAAGGGTTTGATGAAGAAGCTAGTTATGTTCATCATTTCTTGGAGAGATGTGTATTGCAGATTTATGGGTTAATATGAAGAACTTTGGTACCAAAAGATTGGGCAAGAGGAAAAGCGAAGAGAAGCCTTAGGTGAGGTATCAAGAAGAAAAGAAAAGAAAAATATGTAGATGAAGAAGCGAGATTCAAAATGGGACAGGGAAATGGTAGAGTTGAGAAGAGATTTAGAGAAGTGTAAGTAATGGTTTGAGGAGAGAAGCCAAGAATATGGTTGGTATTGGCCATTGAAAAAGAAGCTAAAGTGGATTGTGCAGAGGATTGTTCAGAAAAGAAGAAGGTAGAATATGGCTCCCTTGAAAAGATCTAAGATGAAAGAGGTTTAGAAAGTAGAGAGTTTCCAAGTGAGCAACGTGCACTAGAAGAGGTGAAGAAAGTTCTCACTGCGGAGAACCTAAGGACAAGAAATGGACAACGAGACTAGAAAGCAAACTATATGAAGGATTGAAGAATAAAGAACTAAAACAAAAAGTAGATGTGGAGGAAAAGAAATGAATGGTGAAGAAATTATAGAGACAAAATTTGAAAAAAGTGCAACAAGTACAAAAGATAAATGTGGGCACAATTTTTAGCAATAGGACAAGAATGGATGGAGAAGCTTGCTAGGGAAGATATGAAGACAAATGGGACAACAGAAGATACAAAGATAAAGTTGGAAACTGATGATAAAGAAGCTATTGCTATGGAAAAGGAAAATAAGATTGTCCTACCCTCAAGAATAGATTTGAAGAAGCTTGAGGAGCACACATTCAAGGTAAACAATAAGCAAGTTGTTTTCGATGATTTTGGTAATGATGCTTTTGAATCTTTGATGAAAATTGTTGACAAGAAGAGTTTAAAAGATGAAGATGAAAAAGGTATATATCAATATATATGAACATGAGATGGAGTTTTGGAGGCTTGTGGATGAAAAAGACTTAAGAAGGAGATGATACGAAAAGAAAAAGAAAACAAACAAGAACAAATTGAACACATGAGGGAAATTTTTCCAAAGCAATGTTGGAAGACACAAAATAAAAACACATAGAGAAATGATTTTCGGTTGATGACCTCATGTGCAGGAGCACATGTTTCTTTTGTCACCTGGGGAGCCTGATGCAAGAGCTTTTTACGTTTTGGTTTTCCTTTTATTTTGTCATTTTGTTGCATAGATTTTGGGGCTTGTTTTATGAAATGTGGGCTAACAGTTGAGGGGACGGTCATTTGGAAATAGTTTGAGCCATATGTTTCCAAATAAAAAGAAGAAAGAATCAGTCCAAGTGTTGGCAATGTGGGTTTTGGTAAAAGAAAACAACAATAACCATTTTGTGTTGGAAGAAAGTGATGAACAAAAGGGGATGATGTGGATTTGATCAACCATTTTTGTGAGTGTGAGATTTTGTTTGAGAAAGGAGTATCGATATAATTTTTGGGGTGTATTGCAAGGTGAAAGTCACTCTTGGAAGAGGCATTATTGTTCTACCTATACACAGTTATTGGTTTTAAATAGATACTCTATATTTTTGAAGGTGGTTGTTTATTGGATAAGAGGAATCAACTGCTATTGTTATTGATAGGTTACAATGGGCAATGCCCATACACTATTTCTTTTATCACAGTTTATGTGTTAAGTTTCCTATCTTTAAATTGTATAGAGGGTCTATTTTGAACCGTTTTTCATTATATAATAAATGCATATGTTTTATGTTGTTGTTGCCTCCATCATGGATCAACCTCATGGATTGGAAATGTGGCTTGAAGTTTGAACTACTTTGATTTGGAGAGCAATACGTATTTTTGTTTCAGCCAAGATGCTATGATTTTATGCATTTCCTTTATGCTCATATTGTTTGTAGAATAAGCCTTCTGAAGAAATCTTGGTTGTGAGAGGGAGAATGGTTCAATATGTGGTAGGGTATCTTGGTAATCTGAATTTTTCATTATACTGTTGATTCTTGCATTGTTTCCCCATTCAATGTACTCATTTTCCTTAGATGTTTGAGATTTAAAATTTTGTCATATCAATCGAAGCATGTATTTGTGAATTGATTTTGTGCCAAGATTGTGAATCAAAGAAATTGCTTGACTCATCAATTGATGAAATTATTAAAGCAAGTGTCATCAATAAGTTATGTTGCTTGACAATGAAACAAATTAAATCTTAAAAGAAGTATTATGCCATTATTATTTAGAGTATGATTTTATTTTATGAATGCCCTTATTTGGTAGTTTAACCATGGGTGGAGAACTTACATTCTCTATTATTTATAACCCTTGAAAGTAGCAGATTAGTTTATTCCCTAGGGTTAGGTATAAAATAAAATGTGATTATATGATATGCAACAATAGGGTTGAAAAACATATCAGAGATATATGCATTCTAATTACCCTTTTTAAGTGATATGATCTTATACTTGACCAAGAGTCCATACCTATTCATCGTATTTAATTTTAAAGGAGAGGATTTTATGTTGTGGAAAACCAAAGCCATAATGCGAGGAGATTTTAAGGTGCATAAGCACGTACTCCTCTCAAGCTAAAAATGTTCTCTAGATTAGATATGAGCTTAACATACATTTTAAATATGTGAATACATGTGTCATATTGAGGGAAAGGATATATGTTTGTTTATGAACATACAAACCTAGGTACCTCATATAAATGATGTAAAGGATAACTTGAAAAGAACCATAAGGAAATTGAAGATTAGTAGGAAGGTTCTTAGTTAAACTGTTAAAAGTTATATAGCTTATTATACTGACTTATTATGGGATATTACTATGAACATATGATTTTATATCGAATCAAATCTAATGATAATTAATGTAAAGGATAACTAGATTGGTTATGGCATCCTAGAAGGATGGAGCCATACTAGGTATGATATAATAGACTTTGAAACTCAATACAAAGAAGTAATATTCAAAACAAGTTTAATTCTAGATTATTATACATATATACATTGCTTTAGATTGAGACCAAACATGTCCAATCAGTGAGATGGTGTCATCATTATTAACTAATTATGCATGAACTAGGAGAGTTGTTACTCCCATGATTAAAATAAAGAACTTGAATAAGAGGCAGTTTTCAATCCTAGGATTGTTACAAGTATGTAACATGGTATTCAAGAGGTTGGGTCAAACCTAATTGGTCAATTAGATCAATGTAAGTGTGTTATCACTTTTGAATGGAACTATATTTATGTTATTTAAATCTTGAGGTCAAACCAAGACAAGAGTTATTCATAGGTCATTAGAGCTTCCAAGTTGAGCAAGGGGGTGGGTGAACATATGACACCTCTTCATAGAAAGTGGATTTATTATATATATATATATATATATATATATATATATATATATATTTATGAAAACTTTGGCCAAAGTAAGTGTAGAAGTCACTTCATACACTTTGTTAGTTCACTGTGTGCTAGGATTGCATAGCTAGTTGGGAGTGTCATGCATAGTTGGTAGGTATCCATAGTGTATGATAATAACTAGTTATGATAGACACAACACCATGCTTGGGTAGGCATTGCTAGAGGTTTTCCATACCAAACTCTTCATTGAAGGGTAGGGCCATCTATCGATTAGGAGATGTGTGGGGGACCACTTAAGTTTGTGGTGAAGGAAAAGCACTTGGGTGATGCTCTCGCTCTTGCAGTTGGCAGCCAAGGCTTGTGAAATAGAAGAAAATGAAGATGTGTGTTCCAAATGTGGAAATCTCAACCATTATACTCTTGTACCATTGAACTCTTGTAAGTTATAAATTTATATATGAACATGATCATGGATCAATTGTAATATGTATTTGAAAAGATGAGTTTCATCTACTTGGAATTATGTAATATCATTTCATTTATGAAATGTAATGTAAGGTTTATTCCAATGTGCAAATGTGTTATTGAAAAATAAAATTTTATTTCCATGTGTTGAGAACTTGAGTTATTCATATTATGAGTTAAAAAATTTGATAAAAATAGTAGGGCAAACTATGGGTATGTTGCATTCTCCTTGCAATTAATTTGGACATGCTCATGCAGTCACGCCCTAAATCTCAAGTTCCTACAAGTTCTCAAACAAGTGTACAATCCCCGCTTTTCTCATCGAAGTGAAAAAACATTTGATCCACTTGTAGTACTTTGTAGATTCTCTCTATTACATATTTCAAATCAAAAAAGAAAATCATATGCAAAAATTATGAACTATTAATTATTCCATAGAAATTCCTAGCTTTGTGACACCAAATTCTAACAAAAATAGTAAAATGTAGCAACCAAACTTATACCACTATGTAGTGCTCGAAGAGATATTTCTAACAATTAAATTCCATTTAAAAAAATTTGACACAATGGGTGAAAAATATGCCCCTTGGAAGAAAACAACTCCTTTAGGCATACAAGGGGGTCAAGAATGTTCATACAATTGATGTCATGTTGACATAGTTGACGTTAGTAAGTACTAAACTAGTGGATCTATGATGATAATGACATGTTGCAATGCATGGGCTAATTAGGATGGCAAAATTCAAAGTTTTTTTTGGTTCTTCGAGCTTGTGGGGGGTTGGCATTGTAGTCTTGCCAAGCAAGGATTGGGACCAAGGACCTAATAGCCTATTGGTCCAATGACCATTGGTTGGGGGCTGATAGGGACTCAACTAGGATTGAAAACTTGTATAGTGGCCTTGCCAATTATTGGGGGGATAGTGTAGGCCTACCATGGGCTACGAGGGTCTACAAACAACTCCTTGTTTATTTTCATTTTTAAAAAATTTAATTATTTTTTAAATAAAATGTTTTAAAGTGCAAGTTTATTTTATTTAATTTTTTCAACCTATAAAAATTGGTGATTGTATGGTCATACGATTTAATAAGGGAGGGGAAAAATGTAATTTTGGTCATAGTGTCCAAAATAGTTGAAATTCAATGTCAATCTTGATCTCTTGAGCCTCCTAGATCTAATGGCGAGGTTCATTTTCCCCAGAAGGTCATCTATGAAACTTACCCCACAAAACCCTCATGATGAACAATTATTTTTTTCAACTCATTTTCAAACCCCAAATCTACAAGAAAATAATAAATTTGCAAACTCTAATACCTCAAATTTGAAAATATCAACTTGCACAACATATCTCATAACTTAAAATGTTTGAAATATCTCCAGAATTAACATGGCTTCAAGTTTACATCATATTTTCTCATGAAAGGGTTAAATTAAAACATTTATCTCTCAGATCCCTAAACCACAACCACAAATTTGATACCACTTGTTAGGAAATAATATAGGTTGATCTAGCAATTTCTTCCATAACCCCATAAGAGAAAAATATGCATAAAAACTTTCATAATAGGGGGATCCCACAATATTGGTTTACAATTTTTGGCCAAACTAGACATTGAACTAATTTTTTTAACTAAATCTTCACTTTCAGGCACTTATAGTTGCTTAACCATGAGGAATTTGAAGATGATGCAAACTAGTGGTTTGTGACATTTTGTTTGTAGATTCTAAATATATATTTAATTTTTTTTTTTGGAATCATATTGCATTTCTTTTTCCATCTCCTTCGAAAACTAGTTTTTAATAGTAAACACCATTTTAAAGAGTGATGTTCACCATAAACAACATAACCTTTTTTCTATGAAGGAATTTTTTTTTTTTTTTCAAATTTAGCTTTGTAACTACGATATCTAGCACACTCATTTGGATTCATAGTGTTTTATTGAATAGTTTTTTCTTAATTAAGTTTTGAAGTCAAACCAATTGCAATTTAGATATAGGCGGACCATATACAACATAATTTTATTTGTATGTATTGAAATTCTTTTTTTTACTGGATCAAGGACATCAATACCTAGCATGAACATATTTTTCAAATTTTCTTTTTGATAATCTACTATTTTTCCACATGTGCAGAACAAAGAGCTTGATTTTTGGTGAAAAACCTGTGTTTAATTAAACTAAAAAAATAAAATAAAACCAAAATATATTAAAATTATATTCAATGGATAACTCATTTTGAGGACTTCCATCATCTAGTTGGGTCTATGAAGTTTCCTCCATTTTCATCCTCAACCTAAGCTTCGAAAGAAAATTTTTTGCAGAAGTTTGGTAGAAGAGGGGGAGAAGGGAAAAAAAGGGGGATTCACTCAACTCCCCCTTCGAGCAAACCCCCCTTGACCCTTTCGAGCGAAGGGGGTTCACTTGAAAGGGGTTCGAGCGAACCCCCCCTTGTCTTGACGTTCCTTTTGATTTCATTTTAAAAAAACGTGCAAAACAATGGTCACATCACGAAAGGGGGTTCACTTGAAGGGGGGTTAGAACAAACCTCTTTTGGGTTAGAGCAAACACCCCCTTTGTGTGAACCCCCAAAAACTTGAAATTTTTTTCATGGGAGCATTTTAGCAATTTTTCTTCCTCAACGAAATTGTAAACCAATATTGTGGGATCACCCAATAACCATATGCAAAGACCAAATATTTACTGCAAAATAAAACATGATATACCCTATAAAAACCCTCAAGAGGGAAAGACTAGCCTCTAAAAGACTTTACACTCAATGTATTATTCAACAATGAGAACATTACAATACATTTATAGAGTCTCCATGAATACTTTTGAAACATCAAGCTCCTCCAATGCATCCTCCATGTGTCCAATTTCATGTATCCATAATCTCATGTCATGCTTCACATATGCACTCGTTATAAGAAAGCTCAATATGTAATGACAATCTATCCCAACAATTAACTAGCCAACCTCAACCACTAAACAAGTGTTTTCTTTTATAGAATCAAGCTCACACAAAATTTAACCAAGTGATAAGGTAAAATAATGTGCCTCAAAACCATGTACACAAAACCATTGACCCCACACTTACTTTTTGATTCTAAGTAAATCTCAAATATTAAATATTTTTTCCATGTACAACCTACACATAAAATATCTAACCAATGCTACATATAACTTTATAAGTGGACCCAAATAATATTTAATGTGGTTAAACAAATCATCTAAGATGCACCACACATACATATTCAATTTACATAATTAAATAATTATTTCTTGTGCATGATGTACAACACCATTTTCACAATACCTATTGCTCAACGTTCAATGCCTTGACTTGTGGTATTTTTATTTACCTTGCTCTAATATTTTTTCTCTTGATCTTGTTCTCTTTCCCACTCCTCAACACATGTCATAATATCATTATTGGTCATGTTTTGGTGCCTTAATTATTCTAGGTAAGATTTTCTCACCCAAGATCATTGTTCAATTATGGAGATGTAAATTCACTGTGTTGTTGATCTATTATTATTGTGGTATATATAAAGGGGTGAATGCATCCATTTAGGTGTCATTTGTTATTAATTTAAAAACATCCCTATCTAGAAACTAATTGAGCACTTGTGTTCAAGTGTGTAGATTAGAAGACACAAGCCTTTTGATTTTGAAGAATAATCTCATTCAAAAGTCATCTTAGAGCTTCATTGATCATAAATTTTAGTTGTGAATTCAATCATTTTTTGTAATAGGAGAAAGTTCAAGAATTATATTTGTCATTCAAGTTATTTGTTGATTAGAATGTGATAATACTGGTTTGATTTAAATATTAGAATCTGATATCATTTTACCAAATAATAAGTATAAATGTAGAAGACTAAAAATCAAATTTGTATAATTATTTTACCTTGCAACATTACATTTATAGTCATTAAAGATGACCTATTCGTTACTGCAAATATATTGAGGAAGAGGATGAAAAAATTAGAATTGATAATTTTAAACCTCTTGAATGGTTGATATTTTTGTTAGTCTTTCATAAATTATAAAATCTAAGAATTCTTGAGTGTAAGTTGACTTGATAAATATATTCACAATGACAAGTTGATATTGGAGTTATTTGTAAGGTGATAAGTTAGTATAATGTCCACACCAAAAATTATTTAAAGGCTCCAGATTGTTATGTTATGAGAATTATAAACTAAAGGAAATTTAAGATACGTATGACATACTTGTCAATAATTCTTCAAGGTGAGATAAATTTTCATGGCATTATTTCTCTCATTTTTGTTTATGTTAACCTTTTATAATATTAACACATAATTAGGATTGTTTCACATATTAATTTATGCTATTAAAAAGATAATATACATGCAATTCTACACTTAACATAAATAATATTGGCTTAAAAATATTGTAAGAGTAATGACATATGAAGATAGAATAGATTTTATAAAAATTGTTGGTGTGATTGTTGATTTTGATAATTACATGGGTGTGCAATGAGGCATTATTAATCTAGAGCGTGTCCTTGTTCCATTGTTACAAGAGACAATTGTACACAGATCCCCACAAAAATGACATGTGATTTAACCATACACAAGTCATAAGGGCTAATGTTGGAAAATAAATCTAAATAAAAAATCTACTTTAGAGAATATTCCATCATCAATTGAATATTTAAGTGAAAAATAATGTATTATTTTGATGCAATTTTGAGATATTTTGAATTTTTTGAGAATAAGGAACCTCTTAAGATGATCATGTCCAAATAATTGTTGGAACAAAGAAATATTACCTAAATAATTATACACAAAATATTATAATTATAAAATGTATTGTGATAATAAACAAATAGGATGATCCAAAGTTAGTAATGTACATGACACAAGAAAAAGACAAGTTTATGATCCTTTTTATTTTTTAAGAAAAATGCATTTTTATGAGTCTTATTGCATTGTGTATCATGAAAAAACCATAAGATTATTGAAAAAACATGACTTAATTTTTTATTTTTTATATTATCTAAGTTCTTAATATGGTTAAAACTTATTGTGGCCCTCTTAGATATCTTTGAAAATAATCATCAATTAGTAAATTAAAATATCTTCAAACTTAATTTTTTCATAAGTTCGTTAAATTTTTAAAACATTATAAATAACATGTAATGCATATAATTAGCTAATAAAAATATAAACACAAGGCATCGATCCCAAGGAGAAAAAATTGAACTCCTTATACAAGGACTAGAAGAACCTTACCTCTTGGTACATAGTGTAAAATTTGTTGTTTTGTTGATATCTTTTTGTTGTGTGGGATAACTCTTGTTTGGTTTTTCATGCTTTTATTTTTGTTGGATGATTTGTGACTCTTGATAGCTCTTGCGATTGTTATTTTTTGAGAAAAGACTTTGTTCTATGTTTTTCAAATGATGCTTGTCTATGTTGTTTGACTTCTATTCCTTCTTGTTTGCTTCTTTTATAAGAGAATGAGCCCTAGTTTCACATGTTTATAATATCACAAATATATAATGCATATAATTAATTAAATATAAATATAAACACATTGTAGTGTTTGACCAACAAGAATATAAGTATTCGTGCTTTTTGACAATTTAACAATGCATTTATATACTATTATTAACATGAATCTCACTAAGTTATGAATATATACAATTGCCCATAGTTTACCTACCTCTATTTTGGTATTGTTATACATTTTTTTTTCTAAGTGCTTTCTTCTAATTCAAAAAAATAAAAATACAATCATGTATTGTATGACCAATAAAACTATAAATATTTATATTTGTTGATCATTTAACAATGCATTTATATATTATTATCTATAAATATCTATATTTATCAATCATTTAACAATACATTTATAAATTATTATTATTATTATTCTTAATATAGTACTTACTAAGTTATGAATGTGCACAATTGCCTATAGTTTACTTACCTTTGTTTTTGTAATCTCATATAATTTATTTCTAGTTGATTTCTTTTAATTCAAAAAAATAAAAAAAATAAGAACGTAAGACTTGATCAATGGAAAATATGAATATCCATATTTCTTGATCATTTACTCATGATTCACCTCTACATTAGTAAATTCTGAATATGTACAATTGTGCATGGTTCACCTCTATTTTAGTACCGTTGCAGTTTTTTCTCTAGTCGGTTTCTTCTAATTTAAATGAAGGACAATCCCCACCGTGCCGCATTAACATAATCACCCAAACCACCATATCCATTCACATGATTTTCCTCAAATCTTTGCAGCGTCTCTGAATACTCACATGACAGGGCAGGTACTGACCCCTCACAACGTCAACTCAATTTCAAAACTAAACCTTTCTCAACTGGTCCTACACAGCCAGTGGTATCCTGTCATGTCAATCTTGTATGCCATATAACTCTTTAAAAAAACATCTCCCTTTTCATGTCAATTTGGAACAAAAAGTCAGTTCTGGGCCCTCCAATGCCGATCAAAGACACATTTCCTGCAATGATTTGTTCAAGATTACAGTTTGAATTGGGTGTCTTCAGGTGTAGACTTCAAGCGTAGCGTCTTTTCCTTCGGTTTAAACGACAGATTCTTTTTCCTGTTTGGTGTTTTCTGCTGCAGAGCCCAGTCCTGCACTGCCATTTTTCTTTCCGTTCAAACGACAGAAAGGCTTATTGCGGTTGTTTTCAATTGTAAAGTTCATACCCACGTTAAACGTATTTGTTTTTCCTTTGTTGGGTACTGACAAGGACATGTACTACAAAACTTAGGCATTTTGTACATTTTCTCGCCTTTAAATCTTCTGCGTTCTAGTTAAATATACTTTATTTTTTAACTGTAAAAGAGATGGTACATTTTGGTCCCCTTTAAATCATTTTCCCCCCATTGCAAAAGCTTCTTAACATAAGATCAGTATTTCCATCGTCCACCAAATTGAGCTAAAGCAAAGAGCTGCAGTCTTCCGTAAATATTTTAACCCACTGTTATATTACTTTTAAGTTACTTTGTTCTTTAAGCTGAGTGTGTATGCAGCCTGAAATTTAGCAGAGTCTTCAATTCATTATGTTGACTTAGCTTAACTTGACTTGAATTTACGTCCCTAAATTCAGCTAAACAGTTTATGGATTACTCCTTTTGGAGTAACGAAATTGAAAAACCTATTCATAAGTACTTTTACATGTACTTAAAATTTGGCTGAATACATATCGTCAAAATCTTAACTAATTATAGACAACTGTTTAATTGAGTTTCTGTAAAACGTGTTATATATTAAGCTGAGAAGCCTTTTCGTATCTGCTTTGCTCTAGGACCTACTTTTAATGCGGGTCTTCTTGCCACACACATTGTTGCAGCTCTTTTTCTTAAAAATTGCAGAAAGTCTTCTACAGTTTGCTGGTGTGGGGTCAAAAGGGCACAAGGATTCTTGGGGATGGCCTAAGACCCTAAAATTCAATTCTATTTTCCATTAATCAGGGCACATACCAATAAGGTTTTGGACCTGGTTAAACCCCGTTTGGAAGGAGATGGCTGTGAATACCTCGAGGTTCATAAAATGTGTTACAGTTGGGGATGGAGCCGTTGGAAAGACTTGCATGCTAATTTGTTATACGAGCAATAAGTTTCCCACTGTGAGTGCTTGAAATCTTGTCCCTCCAGTGTGTTCATTTGACGATAGATATTAATTAAATACATTAAGTCTTACATAAGAAGGAACTCTTTTGATTTCTCTCAGTTACAAATATGTTATAGATTTGATCCATCATGTTCAATTTCTGGTTGCATTGGTTGTTAGCTATCTGTTGGTGTCTTGGGTTATTGAACTTTAAGCTAGGAAGCTTTGTTTGAAACAAAAAAGTTAGTAGAGAGTTACGCATTGGAAATTTGGAATGCCTGGCATTTCAATAATTGCTAATTATGTTTATAATTTTGATCCATTATTTCTGATTGCATTGAACGCAATCTTTCCCTGAAAGGGCTGTGAGTTATTTCTTTCGTTCAGGCGGTTTCGTTAAAACACACTCCTAATGGTAAGTTATTTGTTTAAATGCTTGGCATTTTTCCAATTTGCTCACTTCTTATGCCTTTTCTGCAGGACTATGTTCCGACTGTTTTTGATAATTTCAGCGCCAATGTAATTGTCGACGGCACTTCTGTGAATCTGGGTCTTTGGGACACTGCAGGTGACACTATTCATGTGCTTTGTATTACTGAAATCAATATGTTAGATTGACACAATCAATCTGTTTATCCTTTATTTAATGTATTTCTCCACATAATCATTTGGGATCTCTATTTCTTTGGTTGATTTGGTATTGAGCTTAAGGATGCTGGATTCCACTAGTTAGAATCCCCTAGAATTAGGCTCACTTCAGAGCCTAAGCTGTGTGATCACAAGTGCATCAATCGCAACCTTCTGGGTTTGATTGGGTTGCTATACCGCAAAACTCTTGTTTTGTAATGTTTTTTGGCTTATATTTTGGATAGTGCTTTACTTAATTAAAATTAATTTCTTGCTTGTAACACTGTATGTAGGATCTAAATCCTGTTCTTGATCATCTCTTTGGATCAATTGGTCATGTGATATAAAAAATACCAGCTTCACTAATTTTCCAACATAATGTTTTTAAAATTTTAAGCATAGATTTTCTACAGCCGAGTCCCAGTAGAATATTCCCTAATCTGGATGATAATTTTATTTGTCGAGAACAATGAACTTTGCTGTTGCAGGTCAAGAAGATTATAACAGACTGAGGCCGCTTAGTTACCGAGGAGCTGATGTTTTTGTCTTAGCATTTTCCTTAGTCAGTCGGGCTAGCTATGAAAATATCTCAAAGAGGGTATTGGTTATGAAATTAAGTTCCTTTTTTTGTTCATGGAGACATCATGATTTTTATACAAACATGAGAGTTTTTTTGCGAAAGTTTGGTGGTTCTGAGGTCTCTTGCTAGTTTTGGTGAAAATGCTTATAAGATTTTTTGGTTTCATTTGCAGTGGATACACGAGCTTAGACATTATGCTCCTGGCATTCCAATTGTTCTGGTTGGAACAAAATTAGGTATATTACTAGTTGCAAGTATATAATTAGCTAGTTATGTCTAACTGTAATAATGTATCATCAAATGAACCGTTGGGGTAGAATAACTGAATTTTCTTTCACATCTCACAGTTCAGCCAACCTATAAAAGCAAATGAACTTTGTGGTTTGGGAAAATGTGTGAATATCTGTAATTTGCCATACGTATTGTTGACTTGTCAGATGGTATGGGTGTCCATCTGAACTTCATTCGTATTGCAGATCTCCGTGAAGATAAGACTTATCTGGCTGAAAATGTGGGTTTTATACCAATAACTACCATGCAAGTATGTTTTCCTTTCAGTTGCATTCTAGATTAGTTTGTTAACTTCAGGGTAACTTGTTTAGGCTATTTACTCCAGTTTGCTTAGTTATTTGTAAGGCTTAATTCTGATAGTATGCAGTTTATGGATATAAATGATACCCATGTTTAGTAAATTTTATGTTTACATAGCCAATGGGAAAGTATCTTTTGTTACATTCAGGGCGAGGAGTTGAGGAAGCAGATTGGTGCTTCTGCATATATAGAGTGTAGTGCAAAGACACAACAGGTATTGCATTTGACGCGAACAGTCTGTTCATACAAATATTGGCTACCTTTCCTTTTACTTTTGACTTAAGTAATACTATGGTTGCGTTATAGCTTGCATACTGGAGTTTGCATTTAGAGTCCTCTGTATAATGTTTGTGCTTCAACAACTTAATTGTCATAATCACTGCCTCATAAAGCCTTTATCACTCATTCAATTTGGCTGGACATGGCAAAAACCTGCTTATGTACAACCGATCTCCTGTCAAATGAAGTCTATACATATTGATAGAATATTTGCAAACTTCAATTGCTCCATTTCTATAACCTGTCTAGCAACATGAGAAAACAGACAAATATAGTTTAATCTTGTCAGTTATGCTACTAGGCATTAACTTCTTCAGTGGTTGGGAAGGGATATTTAAAAGCAGGAGATTAATATTTTTTGTGAAGTCTAGCCCAATAAGAAATTAAGATTTCATATGACTAATGTTAAGTTTTTATCAGTTCCCACAGAAATATATATATTTTTTGATCTATGCAAATGTATAGTTATGATTTTTTTCTTGTGATAATATTTTCTTTCCTGTTTTTTTCCAATTTTTTTTATTAGTAAAATGGGTTCTTAGCCTGGCCCATACCAGTGGAGGCCACAATGGGGACCTCCTTGCCTGACACAACATCCACATTATTTAACATACACTTTATTCAACATATTCAACAATAATCAACTTGGAAGCCACAATGGAAGTCCAATAGTCACAACTTGGAATTCTACCTTTAAATGTCACTATGGAGATCAAACCTAGATCTCCATATTGAGAATCCTATGGATTTGCCATTTGAGCACAACTCCTTTGACATATTTTTTTAGCAATCAATCATATATTTATATGTTTGTCTTCTTTTTATTTGGTAATTTAAAGATAGTACAATTAATTTTAGAGAAAATAGCAGTTCTCCAAAACCCCTAACATTACCACTCATAGTAAAACTGAGACCATTGAACAAAAGACATAATTTTTCATGCATCCCCATTCAATAATTTAACCTAAATCTCTTGTTTCATTAATGATATCCTCTGGTATTGAAAATTGATTTGTCCTTCAAGTTTAGCCCTCTTGCTACCCTTAGTAACTTTGCTATGTTTTTGTCTGTGACTAAGTTCAGATTCTCAGTGAATTTGAGAGGTTTACACAGTTGACCCCTCTACAAGAGCTACTACAAAGTTAGCAAGGTAGTCTGCAACCTTATTTTATGGTACAGAAACATGCACAAAGGAGACTTTTGCAGAAATTTCCTTAAAGTTCCATGGATTATTCAAGGTCTGAAGAGAAAATGCTGTCCATCCCCAGGGCTCTGTTACAAGTAAAAAATTAGCTTTAATAAGAATTGAATTGCAAGACTTTGGTATTTTGATTACTTAGAGAATGGCCTCAATTTCTGCAAAGTTGTTGATTGAAATTCAAAAATTCCTTGCTTAGCCAATGAGGACCTTATTTTACAGTACATTAAAATGTAAAAAGGAGATTTTAGCTGAACTTTCCTTAAAGTTCCATGGCTTACTCAAGGTCCTAGGAGCAAATGTTGTCTGTCCACATAGCTCTGTTATAAGAAAAAAGATTGGCTTCAATAGGAGTTGACTTGCAAGGACATTGCAATTTTGATGCCTTGGAAAATGGCCTCCATTTCTGGAAAATTGTTGATTGAAATTCTAAAATTCCTTGCTTAGGCAATGAGGACCTTATTTCATGGTAGATAATCATGTACAAAGGAGACTTTAGCAGAACTTTCCTTACAGTTCCATAGCTGACTCAAGGTTCTAAGAGCAAATGTTATTCATCCCCAGAGCTCTATTATAAGCTTTGCTCCCCCAAGTTTCTGGGATAGGGACGACAGGGGATGGTAGGGGACGAGTTTCAAGTACAGGGGTACTTTTGGGCCATTTTTTAGGGGACGGTGGGAGACAACTATTAAAAAAATAAGGAAATTTTAAATATTCATATAATAAAATTGATAAAGCATTCATCATAGACATTATAGAACCTTTGTGAGCATGGATAATAGAATAGGAATTATGATGTTCTTTATATATACATATGAGCATGAGTTAATAAAGACATGTTTGACTTGTGTGTATATTCAAGTGATGGATTTATTATTAAATTTTTCCTAAAGCTTTAAAGACATGTTTTGTTGTCAAACTCATTAACAAAGAGGAACGATTAAGTAAAAGATTATTGGTTATATTTCAGTTTGACCTTAGATGGGATATTAATAGATGGGATTTTTCATTGAGTTAAAACGACATTTCTTGTCAACTATGAATTAACTTGTATTTAACACTATAATGACTATAACGTGCCAACTTTGTCTATGGCAGCCCTTGTATACTAAACAAATTGTCCAATGTATTGAAAAACTAAAAAGATAATCTTCAATTGTGGCTTTGATTGTGAAGATGTATAGATTTGCAACAGGGGATACATATTTTGTAGACTTTGTGATCATGATTCATCAATGGTTTATTACTTGGTTAGACTAATAGTTTGATGGGGTTCTAGGGGTAGTGCCCCTAGTAGAGGGTTGAGGGGCAATGCCCCTCATGGGGGTTTGGGGATAGTGCCCTAAGTGGGTTTGAGGGGCAGCACCTCTCACAAGGTCCAAAGGAGGACTCATTAACACTTTCAAAACCAAACAAACCTTCATGGTACACATCATTTTCATATTTTTTTGTAAATCCTAAATGGGCATGTCATAAACCAAGAAGCATTGAAAGGTTGTAAGTTTTTTTTAAAGTAACTAAAATGTCCTTGGGTATGTTAGGGGATGGCTAGGCATCGTTGGGATAGATGGGGGATGTTTGGACCAATGTTATAGGACTTAGACTCGCCTCGGACTTGGACTCAGTGCCTAGACTCGGCAAATTGAAAAACCCAAGAAATTCATAGATTTTTAAGGATTTAAAACTTGTTTCATGCACCCTTTAATAAATAAACCTTAAACACACAATAACCTCATCAAATAGAAACTACTTTGATCACATACACAAACATACATCGATCACATAAGTATAAACACAAATTTTAGCTGAAGGAAATAACAATAGTAACACAATTAGATATATAAATGTTGTCAAATGTATACAATACTCACAAAATATGAAATCCATGGCATCAAAAGTTCCAAACAAATATCAAAACAAAAATTAGAAGTCTATGGCCTAGAGAAGCCTGCATCACTTAGCCCTCCTGGCGTCTAAGATAGGTCCTGGATGATGATGCAACCATGATCTCTACATGTGTCTCAGTGACAGCCACACCAACATCCAAGGTGTTTGCTCGTGCTCTATCCTCCTCCTCTACCATGGCTATTGCCTCTGCCTCTTCCTCTTTATCCACCTAGTCAACCCAATCAAGGTCCTCATCACCAAAGATAGGATCCTCAGCCTCAGTGATCCAATCTGATTGTGGATCGAGCTCCTCTAACATGATGGGTGATAAGTCAACGCCAAAATTTGTCTATGGCAAAGGCAAAGGTTGTAATGAACATAAACTAGATAAATCAACCTTTGCATTGACAATCTATTGCGCTTCTTGGAGTGTATGTGCTCAAACATACTCCAATTTCTCTCACAACCTGAAGTACTGCATGGTTGGCTGAATACTCAAACTGCAATTCTCATAAGATTTGGTACCTTAGCATCAAATCTTTCACACCATGCATCTAAGATGAGAAAAAGAAAACAATCAATATCCTTGTCCAACTTTAAGTTTCAATATTTAATAATAATAGAGAAAAAAGGAAAGTTAGAATTTTTAAACTTATATTATGCCCTTAATAAATTTTCACTTGGCTGCAATGTCAACCAAGTAGCCTTGCATATATCTGGTGCAAAGAGATCTCCTTATGCAAATCTAAAAATCTCAATCTCAGTGACTATATGTGCTCCAAAACGAGAATTAGGCATCATTCACTCTATGACTGTGTAGAGCCAACTCAAAACCTCCTCATCTGCCTTGGAATCGGGGTGGAATTGGAATGTTGGATTGAGAATATATGCAATTGCATGTAGGGGCTTGTGAAGCTAGAGGTGCAATCGTCTATCAATGATTTTCCAAATGGGGCAATACTTATCATCAAATCCCCCATAAATGGATCTAATGGCCTCTTTGGCCCTATCCATGCCCTCATGCTAAGTCACAAGGTTTGAATTCAAATTCGAGTTCGGCAACATTGAAATTCGGATGAAGTTCGACAAGAAAAAAAATTGAAAAGTAAAAAATTCGGATTAAATTCGCCTTATATAATTTAATTTTTAAAAATATAAATAATATATCAATAAAATTATCAAAATATTTAACTTATATATATTTTCAAAAACTATACAAATACTAAATCATTCTGTAGACTCCAATTTTTTTTACCTAAATAATTATATCTTACACAACATAAACATATATTCTTTATTCTAATTCCTAAAACTAAAAACCTTATCTCCTAACGTTTAATATTCTAAATGTTCATTTATTACAATTATCGAATCCATATAAAAACATATAAAATTATAAATATATACATATTTATAGTGTATAATTAATAATTAATTTAAGATATCACATACATAACATGTATTATGTATACAATAAGCAAAACCAACATACAAATTAAATTCATAATTATAAATTAAATAATATTAATTTTTAAACATATATAATATTATGTTAATAAATTAAAAAGATTGAAAAGATTGAACTTAACAACATATAATATTATATTAATAATTAGAAATATTGAACTTTAAATATAATTGTATTAAATATTAAAATATTAAAGTTTAATACTAGTCCTGACCAAGTGAAGGATAGATCCAAATGATCGAAGAAATTGCCACGTTAGGTGAGAACTTTAATATCCGCCTCTATCTGCATCTTTACTTGTTGAGTGATTCGAAAGAACTTGGCGTTGCAGATACGGGATAAAATAATAATGATTTTGGTGTATTGGTCGTACGGTGCCTGTTCGTAACAGCGACGGGAAGAAGCATACCATGGTTTGTGTGCAAAGAATCTAATGACGGAGAGGTAAAGGAGGGAGAGAGAAAATGATCGCTTGTATATCCGAATAATGATTCTCGATCTCCTCGTCCGCTTAGAGCCGGCAGGGTCGGACCCTAAAAATGGTGGAGAAATCCTCACAAACCCTAAAAAAGCCAAAAACAAAAACGTTTTTTTTTAAATATGTTTTGTTATAAAGGGTATTGCCATTTTCTCCGTAAGAATATGAAGCGAATTACAACGAATTTCTAGTAATTCTTTAAAGTTCGCTAGATTTCGAACTCCATGGTTGAAATGCGGTGAACTTTGTGACTTAGCCCTCATGTATGTAGCCCATTGCGGGATTCTCCCCATCAACAACTTGTAGGAGAAGCACTAGAGGCTCTGTGAACTACAATTATTGAGAAACATTAGCATAAGTAATTGTCAACAAAAATAAAAGAATAAAATAGGAATGAAAATATAATGTATAATTAGTAATTATATTTACCTTCATGATCTCCATAGCAGGTACCCAAAAGCCTTGCTCATCAAAAATCCAATGTTCCACGGGGTTTTGGGGATGGGGACGGGAGGACGACAGGGGACGCGTTTCGGGGACATGAGTACGAACGGCGGTGAGGGGGCGGCAAGGTGTTGAAATACATATAGTACTTGAAAAAATAGTTATAAAAAGATGTATAAGTATAAGAATTATACATCTTGCAGACTACTAGGAGCCCCCTAGACGTCTTGAGGACACCTTAGTGTCCTCGAAGTCCTAGCAGCATCTTGGAGACAACAACACTGGTGGTGGGATGGTGGTGCTGGTGGTGGGCTGGTGGGGGGACATCCCCCCCAAGTCCCCAAGTCTCTGAGATGTCCCTGTCTAGGAAATGTGGGATTTTTTTGGGGGGGATGCGTCCCTGTGGAACATTGCAAAAATCTAACTTGCCACATCTTTCCCTGCATTGATCTTAGCATATTATGAAGAAGTCCACTTCTCACTAACTAACAGGCACCTTAAAGCTCCCTTTGATTGCATCAAGGATTGTAATGTGATGAAATTGTTAGCAAATTTGGTTATTCTAGAACAAGCCAACTTCTTTTGCCTTGTGAATTGCCTCATTAGGTTGAGGAACCATGTGTGATTGTATATGAATTTACAAATAGTTTTTGCTATTTCCACACATGCCTTGATCCATGCAATCTTGCCAAGATCCTCCAATATGAGGTCAAGGCAATGAGCAACACAAGAGTCCAAAATAATGATGGGTGCCTATCCATCAATAGTATACTTGCAGCAACATAATTTTCTGCATTATTTGTAACTACTTGCACCGCATTCTCTTCACCCACATTAGCTAAGAGTCCCTCCAAAGCCTTGCAAATGAATTCAACATTTTTGGCGTTCCTCGATGCATCAATAGATTTGATGAACATTATGCCACTTGAGAAAGAAACAAAATCGATTATTCAATAAAGCATAAATTAAAACTCTTGATTCTTAATCATTAAATTAATGCATTTTAGGAAGTAAAATCACTTGAAGAAGAAACAAGAAAATTGAGCAATGTTTTATTTCTTCTATTCATCCAACCATCAGTCATAATGGTGCAACCCTTCTTCATCCAAATGTGTCACTACTCTATTGTGGCTTTCACATCAACCACCTTTTGTGACAAAATGGGGCCCTTTGTGTCCTCATCATTAGGAGCTTTGAACCTTGCCCTGCAAACGGTAATGGCATCAACCATGTTTTTCCAATAAGGAGACCTAACACAAATAAATTAAATTAAATAATTATTGTAAAATAGAGAATTTAAATATGAATTCGACATAGTTCTAAATATAAAAATTCAAGAGACAAAGAATCAACTATCAAGCTATATATTTTAGAACAAAACAAAAGAAAGAATTACATGATTGCGTGGAATGGAATGTTGCAATATATTTTAGAACAAAACAAAAATTCGAATTACAAAGAATTTAAATTTGAATTCGACATAGTTCTAAATATAAAAATTCAAGAGACAAAGAATCAACTATCAAGCTATATATTTTAGAACAAAACAAAAGAAAGAATTACATGACTGCGTGGAATGGAATGTCGCAATAGAACCAGTAGTCTCCAATTGCACTTTTGGCTGCATCATGTTTATCTTTGTTACAACCCATGCTCTCAAGTGATAGTTGGGAATCTAGAGTAGTGTGTGGCAAATATATGAAGCCAACCTAGATGCACAAACTCTAGGCCCAATGCTAACATTGACACTACCACTACCACTACCACTACCACTACCAACACCCGTAGATGGAGGAAATGGAGGAATGGAAGAAGAAGAATCTCCAACTTCACCAATGGTTGCCATCTCCTCTCTTTGTCTCTTTTTTAGTTCTTTTTGTTGCTCAAAGGTTTCCAATTGAACTTGTACTTCATACACAACCTCAGGAGGCATTTTTGGGAATGGATTAGCAACTCGACCTCGTTTATGTGCAAGATGGTATTTCAATCTATTAGTGCTTCCCCCAACCATAGTTGTTTTGCAATGAAAACATGTTACCTCTCCTTTCTTTTTCCCAGGGGTAATAATAGCATGTTTCCAATGAGGGTCTTTTCTAACTGGAGTTTGAGACATTGTGATAAAGACATTTTATAAATCTAAACAATGTTGCAATAACACATAAATAGAAAAAAAAATAACATTCATGATTTATAGTTAAAATAATATAAAAACCTAGGGTTTGCAACTATAAAACTAGTTTTTTACAAAACACCTAGGGTTTGTTCAACAAAAAAATTAAACAAACCTAGGGTTTGTTATTTTTTCCACTAAAACAAAATACAAAAAAGAAAGAAGAAAAGTAGAAGAGAAATGAAATTTTGGTTAACAAAAAAAACCTTCAAAATTCAAACTTACCTCTTAAATCTTCCTTGAAATTAATGGTGAGCTCTTTCCAATCCTTTGTAGACTCCTCTAGATGCACCAAGAGTAGCTACAAACTTGCCCAAATGTGATTCAACCATCGATTTTTGCTCAATCTCCTTGCTAGTTTTTCTTTAATGCAAATCAATTTTGGCTCAAATCTCTCTTTTTCCCTTCTTTGGCTTGAAAATGAAATGAAGTGCGTTTTAGGGTGAAAAAGACAAATATAAAACAAAAATAGTAAAGTGATTGTTATTGTTTATGTTTTTTTTTTAAATTTATTTTTTATATTTGCATTTTATGCCTGTTGCGATTGAGTCCTCAGCTCAGGACTCCACCAAAACTAGTGAGTCCGGTGAGTACTCGAGATTTGAGTCTCCTAGACTTGTTGATCCTGGCTCGCCTTGGGACTCGCTGAGTTTGGGCGAGTTTTGTAACACTAGTATGGACATCCCTAGTTGTCCCGGGGACAACTAGCTATCCCCTAACCTACCTTGGGAATTTTTTGACTTCTCGAGGATGCTTCCTTAATTTTGATAAGAAAGGAGATGGAGGGGACATTTCCTAGGCATCCTTGCATCCCCAAAATGCCCCCTGTAGGGGATAGGGTTAAAAAGGCTAAGGACACATCCTTGAGGAGCACTAGTTATAAGTAAAAATTTGGCTTTAATGAGAGTTGTGTTGCAAGGACTTCACTATTTGGATGTCTTGGTGAATGACCTCCATTTCTGCAAAATTGTTGATTGGAACTCTAAAATTCCTTGCTTAGCCAATGAGGATCTTATTTTACCTATGTTACATGGGGACGTGTCCCTTGTCCCAAAATGGATTGTCCCCATCCCCAGATGTCCCTGGGAAGGGGGGACACAAAGGGGACGTTCTCGAAACAGGCTAAACAATAGGAAACGACACGAAATGTCCCTATCCATTTGCGGGAAGGCTAGGAGACATAGGAAATGTCCCTCGTCGTCCCGAAGACAACTAGTCGTCCCCTACGGATTGGGAAGTTTCAATAGCCAAAAAAACATAAAAAAAACCTTTTTTTTTTTTTGGCTGTTTCAACTTTGAGACTTTTGGATACACGTTTGAGACATTTGGATATTGATAGACCATGGTTTTATTGATGTTTGAGACTGCTGTTATAAATTTATAATGCTTTATTGACATTTATTATGCTGTTATACATTGCTCTCGTGATTTATTTACATATTGATATTGTTGTTATCAGTTATTGACATATCTCCCTCTCTTTCCCCCCCCCCCTCTCTCTCTATAATATATTAATAAATTTTGAAAAATTCATATATATATATATAAATATATGTATAATTTGTATATTGTCATCCCCTAAAAATGGCCCTCTAGGGGATGTCCCGGAAACACGTCCCCTGCCATCCCCCCCGTCCTAGTCCCAGAGATGCCATGGAACATAGTATTTTACCGTACATAAACATGTACAAAGGAGACTTAGCAAAACTTTCCTTAAAGTTCCATAGCTTACTCAAGGTCCTAAGAGTAAATGTTGTCCATTCCTAGAGCTCTATATAAGTAAAAAATTGGCTTCAAAAGAGTTGACTTGCAAGGACTTTGCTGTTTTGATTCCTTGGAGAATGGCCTCCGTTTCTACAAAATTGTTGACTGAAATTCTGAAATTCCTTGCTTAGCCAATGAGCACTTGCTTTTCATCATCTTTTGAAATACCATCAGCTCCTAATTGTTTTATATTACCTGTTTAGGTGCTATCAAATTCTAGTTTTATCCAATTTATTGAGAGGGATCCACTTGCCCTCTTATCTTTTAACAAATTATTGCTAATGATGGGAATCTTCTACAGGTTTTCATCTTGTTGTAGATAATTTAGGATATATTGTGATCTTTTAACTACATCCCTATGTAGCCGGTTCCCCTGGTTCAGGGCTCGGTTCTGGTCCGGGTTCGCATTGGGTTCGGATCTTGGTCTGGTCCCTCTGTGGGTTTGACCAGGGTCCTTGTATTTGAGGCTTGGTTCGCCGGTGAAGAACCCGGGCGAACCCAAGGCAAACCCAAGGAGAACCCACGTGTCTGGGCGACCAAAAAGCGTTTTTTTTTGTATTTTTTTAATATTTCCTTTAGTTTGACTTTGACCCACACCCAAGGGAATCCTAAAAGTGACCTCTAAAACAAATTAAACACCTAAACTACCTCATTTTCATTCATTTGTTTTGCAAACAAGCATTTTCATTCCAAGAGGCTGAGTTCTTATTTTAACTTGTTGGATTGACAAAAGGAGTTGAATATTGATTGTTGAAGCTTCTACAAACTATTGCATTGCCATTCCTACAGATTTGCAAGTGTTCATTGGCTGCCACAAAGATTGTTGAAGAATATTTTTGCAAAGAGGTAAGTTTTTCTCTTTTTTTTGAGTTTTTTCATTCTTTTTTTTGTTTTACAAACATAAACTTTGTTTTTCTTCTTTTTTTTTCTATTCTTCTATGAATAATGAATGTATACATTGTGCAAGATTCAAAAGAGTTAGGTTTTAAAAAATTATTATATTTTGTTTTCATTCAAATTTTGAATGTGTTGTTTGCAAAACAAATTGCCATAGGAATCACAATGTCAATGGGTTCTACCTTCGGCTTTGTAGCTAAACCAAACCCAAAGTTCAAAACAAGTGCAAATTCTCCTCTATGGCAGTATGTTGAAATGATAAGATAGATTCCAGGTGGTGGTGGTTATGTTTGGAAATGCAATGGGTGTGAAGTTACATATTCTAGTTCATACCATAGGGTGAAAGCACATTTGTGTGGCATAAGTGGAAAAGGCATCTCACCTTGCCCTGGAAAGAAAGATGCCCCTATTCCACCTGAGAGAGTTGCAAAATACATTATGGAGCAAGAAGCAGCAGATCAACGGGAAGCCCAAAAAGGAAATCACCCTTTGTTAAAAAAAAAATCAAAGGGAATGCAACCCCCATCTAATCCCAATCCCAATATTGTGGTAGAAGACCACCCATTTATGGCCATTCCGAATCTTCAAGCTGAAAGTGCACAACCTTTTGCAAACAAGAGAGCCAAGGGACCTTTGGAAGTTGCATTTCAAAATGAGAGTAGACCCCTTGCCGACCAATGTGTAGCAAGATGCATATATGCCAATGGATTATCTTTTAATGTTGTTCGTTCTCCATATTGGAAAGAGATGTTGAGAGCGGTTAATGAAGCTCCAAAAGGGTACAAGGGCCCAGGTTATGAGAAGGTGCGTAGCACTTTATTGGAAATGGAGGTTGAGTTGGTTGAAGATGCATTGAAGCCTATAAGAGATTCATGGGTTGAGATAGGTGTGTCCATTGTTTCAGATGGTTGGAAGGACTCAAAAAATAGGCCTTTGATCAATGTCATAGCGGTGTCCCCTAAAGGGGCAATTTTTTTGAAAGTCGTGGATTGTGAGGGGAAAGTAAAAGATGGGCAATTTATTGCTAATATTCTTATTGCAGCCATTGAGCAAGTGGGAGTCCGCAACGTTGTTCAAGTTGTAACGGACAACGCAAAGAATTGTAGAGTTGCAAGGTTGTTGGTTGAGGAAAGATATTCACATATCTTTTGGACACCTTGTGTGGTCCATTCACTCAATCTTATGCTGCAAAAGATTAGGAATAAAATTGAATGGATCAAACAATTGTATACTGAGGCTGAGGACATTCAGATGTTCGTCACCAACCACCACTTGTCTCAAGGGATCTTTAGAACATTTTCAAAATTGGAGCTATTGAAGGTATGAGAAGTAATATTTACATTTGTCATTTTTTGATTTTCATAATTTGATTGTGCATTCTAATTTAAATTCTTCTTTAAAGTTTATTTTTAAATTTTAATTATTATTTTTAATTTGCAATAGGTTGCAGAAACCCACTTTGCCTCTAATACAATCGTTTTGAGACGACTTGTGAAAGTTAGGTAGGCACTTTCTAGCATGGTGATTAGCACCAATTGGTCTATATGGAGGCAAAACAGCACTGAAAGAGCAACAAGAATTAAGAGCATGATATTAGATGACTCATGGTGGGATTGTGTGGAGTATCTCTTTAGCTTCACCAAGCTCATTTTGAGTATGATTCGCTATACTGACATGGACAAGCCATGCATTGGACAGATATATGATGGTATAGACTCAATGCTTGAGAAGATCAAGTGCACCATAAATGCAAGAGAGCAAGACCTTGAAGAGACTTTCTTTGTAAAGTGCCTTGCCAATTTGATCCAAAAACACTAATTTTCTGCCCTTGGAATTTTGACAAACACTTTGCTTGCAACTTCCAACTTGCTGATAATAAGTTTTAGATTGTATTTGAAATTCTTTTGATGAATACAAATGCAATACAATTGATTCCCAAATGTTTCCAAGCATCTAGCAATGTCCTAAGATGATGTGCAATGTGTTTTTGTACCTTTCGAATGCATAAACATGAAAATCTGATATAAAAAGTAAACCTACAGCCAAGGAATATTTCTACAAACATTTGGCATGCAAACTAGTTTAATACAATGCAACTATATATGAGAGACATTTTGACAAATAGTTGGCAAGTAAACTCCTTATCACTCCAACTTGGTATTGAGAAGATATGAAAGGAATTACAAGTTGTTCAAGAGTTGCAATCAGACCTTATACAATGGACTTTAACTCACTAATACTATATGCTAATGACTGAAACTCAATGCTTAATTGCTATGACTGAGTTTACATTGCATAAGCAAATTTATTGCTTTCTAGATGACTGAAATTACATTTATGATATGCTGGTTACATTTGATATGAACTCTATATGACTAGATGACTGTAAATGTAATGCAACAAAATGTGGAACCTGGAAATTCTGTAGCAGCCACCAGAAAATGATTCGATTCCCTTTATTGAAGATGTCAATGCCTTCAAGAATGCTACGCCAATACTCTTTGACCCCACACGACCCTTGGAGAATTTTATTGGAATTTTTACAACCTTTCTAAACCAAAATCGCCCCTTCATAAGAGGGTCACCCCTGCTTGCCTGACAATATTTTAGAAAAATAAATACAGCCTCTAAACTCCTCAAATTTGTTCTGAAAATGATTGCCAACACCAAAGGAAGCAATCCCTCAAGTGCCCACAAAATTATATCTCCTTATTGAAGAGCAATGAATGAAAATGTGATTTCTCTCATGGCTGATCTGCAAACTGAAACAAAATTACAAACCTCAAAATATCTCATAAATCTCTCCAAAAATAACCTCCAATGATTGCAATGAGTCCAATGAGAAAGACTGAAGTATCTTCCTCCACTATCCAACTAGGGTTGGTGTTGCACAACCGAAATTGGCACTTAACCAGCTAGGTTTGGTCTTTCACAAACGAAGACTGGAAAACAATAAGCTAAGCATTTAGCTTCAGCAGTGTAGTAGAAAGGTGTATTCAACTCAAGATGTCCAAATGCATAGCCCAAGCCTCTTTTTATACTTTTTCAATCTCATCACCAAGAGACTTCTAGAAGATTCTATAAATATTCTTTAAGTGACTTTATTATTTTATTATTTTATTATTAAGTCACTTAAGTCACTTTTTATTATTAAATTAATTAAATAATAAGTCATCCCTTTTGATATTTTATTTTATGGGAATAACTTAATAAATAATTAATTTAATAACATCTCTTGACTTAATTAAATCATCAATTAAGCTATCCTCATGAAATATCAATAATTTGGACAACTTAATTAAATAATTTAATTAAATCACTCTACCTCCAATTCGGGGACATGACATTCTTCAAACAAGTGCAAACAATTGTTGAAGAAAGATGGAACAAAATGACAACTCCATTACACCACCTTGCCTTTGCATTGACTCCAAAATACTACAGCTCTCAGCTTCTTTCACAACCAAGAAGGCTTCCTCCATATAGAGATTTAGAAGTGGCTGAAGGGTACAAGGCAGTATTTGTGAGACTCTTCCCTGATTGAGATTTGTGAAGTGTAGTCACAGATGAGTTCACTGATTTTGTGCACTCAAATCATCTAGATGTTGATGCCTCCCATGATAGGTTCTTAAAGGATGCTCATTCTTGGTGGTACTTCCATGGACAATACTTCCAAAATTTGCAGGTCCTTGCAATCAAAATTTTATCACAAGTAAGTTTAATAAATTTTCATATTTTAGTTTTAAAAGTTTCATAATTTCATTTATAATTTTTTAATTGTTTACTTTGTCTTCATAGGTTGCTAGTTCATCCACATCTAAGAGGAATTGGAGCACATATTCTTTCATTCACTTAGTAAAGCGCAATAAATTGCTGTCAAAAAAAGCGGAGAACTTAGTATATGTGCATTCCAACTTGCGTCTCCTTTCACACAAACAACCTAACTACAAGGAGGGGGAGACGAAGTTGTGGGATATAGTGCCAGAGGATACTGACTTGGATGCTTGCAGTTCCGAACATATTGCATATGAGGAGTCGGATATCCAACAGGAGCATGGGCACAATAGTAGTGCCAGTGATGGTGCCATTGGCACTACTTATGATTCATCTAGTCTTCCTACTTCATCTAATGTCAATGTTGACATTGATATGGATGATTTAGAGAATCCATATGATGATTAAAACTTTAAAAGTGTTGTAAATATTGAACTTGAAGTTTGAAATCAATGAATATTTACTTCATGCACAGTTTTAAATGACATTCAAGTTTATGGTGGTTTTGTTGTTTATATGATGTTATGTGGATATTCTAATCCTAATTCATTTAGGTTGCATATATATATATATATATATATATATATTTATATATTTTACATGTTTTTGTAATTTGTACTAACCAACCCAAGACGAACCGAACCCACCCCCCAAAAAAATTTTCCGAACCGGCAAACCGAACCCGCGAACCCGAACCCGAACCGGCTACTTAGCTACATCCTTATTAAAAGAGGCAAATTTTAATAGTCCTTATTTAATAGATATAATTTTTCTAAGTTCCCTGTTCGGGTATGGGTGCGGGTACGGCTACAGGTACCAATATGGTGATACAACACTTCTTTTTCCTTGGTTATGGGTATGAGAATATCTAAATACCTCATATTCATAATTTGCAAAAATGAAAATACTCAAGTCTCAAAATGTCATTACACAATGAAAATTAAAATTACAATGAATGTTTATTAGTCTTCATATTCTTCTTCATCAAAAGCATCAAGGTCAATGCTTGGTTCAATTTCATTTGAACCACAATCAATTGGATTGCCACTCCCACTAAGTGTATCAAGTGCAGAAGTTGCCCCATCTATAGAGACTTTGGCAAGTTGTGCAACTATAGCATCTAAATCAGCACACTTAGGGGTTTGATCCCAATTCTTCAAACCCTCAATGTATTCAGGTTTCTTATGTGACAAGAGATGAAGGTTGGAGTGTATATAGACCAATTCCTTTGCTTTTTCTGCACTCAAACGGTTGGTATGTACTCCAATTCTGCTCAGTTGATGAAGAACTTGCAACCTATTGAGTTTGCCTACAATAGTTAGTATTTAGTTTTATAAATTCAAAACTTCAAACATAATTTTAAAATTATATTATTATAAAATAAAAACATAATATATAGTATAATAGCATCAAATGAAAAACGGGAAAATAAACAAATAAAAAGATACATACTTGGGAGAGTATTTTAATTGCAAGATATTGCAAGTAAATGGAGCCTTGACCATGTAGATACCACCACTCATTAGCACTTTTCCTATATTTGTCTAGAAGAGTGGAAACATCATGATGTTTTGAAGATATGAAGTGGCCAAACTCGCTCAAGACAATACTTTGGATATCTTCATCTGAAAATATCTTTCTAAATGTAACTTAATAGCCAATAGCAACCTCCCCATCCCTATATGGTGGCACCCTCCTCGGCAATGAAAGTACCTCTTTGTTATAATACTTTGGCGACAAAGCAAATGCTAAGAGATGTAAAGGGGTGGTCATCTTGTTCCAATGATCAACAATAATTTTTTGCACAATTTTGAAAAATGTTTTCATTCGATCATGTTCCTTGGCTTCTATTATTGCTCTTATTTTCTCCCCCATGGAATCCATGACATCATAAATTTCACCCAAACATGGGCGATTAGTATCTGCATGCCTAATCATGCTCATGATAGGCTGGATGAAAATTCAAAACATAATCCACACAAGCCCACCACTCATCATCTAGGATCAATGCTTTTACTTTTTGGGCTCTTTCTGTGTTTGACTTCCTCCATACACTCCATAGGCTGTTGATGACCATAGAACTCAAGGCCGCTCGCACCTTCACAAGTTATCTTAAGATGATTGTGTGAGATGCAAATCAAGTTTCAACAACCTAACATGGTATAAAAATACATGTCAAAAATAGGCGTTTTGGTTGCAAGTGATTTCTAGGAGTTGTCAACAATCAACTCCAACATGGTATTAGAGCACCAAATATGTAAATTCCTATCCTTTTGGAGAGATCCAACCTTGAGGAAAAAATTAGTGCATTTTGGAGCAAAACGAAACTCATTATTGCATCCAAAATGCCCACAAGCCCTAAGATAAACTATCAAATTATCAAAATCCAAGCTAGAAAATTTTGTGTTTTTTTGGTGGCAACAAAAATTTAGGTCTTAAGATTGTATGACAATATGGATCTATACAAATTACATTCAAATGTATAGATCTGTACAATATCATACAATCTACCACTAATTTGCAAGCATATTGCACAGGTTGCAAGGAAAATCTAATGATTTTTGGTTTTCCAGCTGCCGTATAGAAAACAATGGAGAGATTAATTTTTTCTAGCAGTCGTATGAATCTTGTGTAGGGTTTTTGTAGGTTGATGTCATCTTTTCGTTTGTTGACGTCATCTTTTGGCATTGTTTTTCCTTGTAGAATCTTTTGGTGAATATTTGTTGGTTAGCGATTTTTTTGGTCACCACTTAGCGATCAACCACCAACCGCTTGTTCGCCACCTAGTCACCACTCAATTGCTGCCTCTACAAGCAATGCAACTAGGTTGTCGCCAAAGGATCACTAGGCTTGCCTTTTTTGCCCTTTTAGATCTGTTTTTGTAAATCAACTATATCTTGGGCATACGTTATGGAAAATTGGCAAACAAGATGTCATTGGAAAGCTAGTTTTGTGTACTTTCCAATGCTGGACGTCTCATCATCAGATTTTGTTGCTGATAAATTTTATCACTCGTTGAAGTCAGACCATTTTTTTTGAGCTCATTAACTTTTTTGCCTCTATCTCTAATTTTTGTGATTCTTGCAGTATTAGAAAGGTATTTTAGAGCTCTTCAAATCTATCTGTGCACTTTTCTCATAATTTTCTGCAAGTATTTATTATTCAGTTTGTCGGTATGTCACATGTTGGTCAATTACTTGGACATTTTGGCACCTAGAAATGTTCTTTTTGCATAAGATGATTTCATTTGATCTACTTTATATGCATTGAGGTTATTAGTCTTTGATTTTATCATTTGAGGAAGTATCGTGGGTTTCTTTGTTCATCCTTCTATGGTAATTCTAGAAAAGAATAATTATGAGTCTTGGAAAAATGACATCACATCTCAGGTGGCTTAATATTTTCCTTCTTTTATAAACTTATGTTTGAACTAGACATACTAGGGAGTAGATCAACATGGAGTAACATCATTGATCATGTTGTAGGAGTGATTTTGTTCTAGTATTGATTATGCAACTATGTGTGTTGTATTGAACATTGATTGTCACCGCACATTTTGGACTAGACTTTGGGAGATCTATGGAGGCCCTCATATCTCTCCATTCCTAGAGGATCCATTGCAAATTGTCTCATTCCCATTTATGATGCAGATAGCATACCCTTTGATGATGATACTTTAGAGGAGCTTGAGTATACCATAGGTCTTGCATGTTCCGATGGTTTAGAGACATGTCTCCTTATCTCCACTCTTCATATTGAGACCCAATCTCCATCTTTTGTTGTTCCGGATCAGATTAGTATCACGACATCCATGGCCCCTATTGATTCAACATAGTAGGCTATTCATCATCTTCTAGACATAGATACTTGGGATTCATATCTATCAAACATATTATCCTTGTTTGTGGAGTCTCATATTGTAGATTTGGAGGATTATTTTGAGGACATTTATCTCCCCTTCCATGACAACCACATCATTATTGTTAGCCCATCATCATTGTCTTTGGAGCTTGTTCTACATTTGTCTTCACAAAATTCTAGATTGACATACTCTCATTCCAACATGTGGATATTTGAGTAGTTTTCATAGGCACACATCATTTGAATCTGGTTCTCTATTCATCAAACTTATGGGAATGGCTTCTCCAATCACTAGTGGATTTGTTTCTTCTTAAGAGGAGAAATGTTGTTATTCTGCCTTCAAGCTTTCATCATTGGCATGAGAGCTACTTCTTTATGGGGGAGATTCATATCCTCATCTTCTCTCTCCTATTGAGGGGACATTTGTTGTACTTATGTGACAGAAGCAATCCTTGGGGGGTCATATCAAGTCCTCCTTTCCTTTTTTCACTAGTACGCATTAATTTCATTTTCTCTTTTGGAGAGGAGTTTTCCCATGAGGATTTTTCCTCTCCTCTAGTTATGAGAGATTTGTTTCTTTGTACATAGGTACCTCATCAGGCCTTGTAGCTAGGACCCATCCATGCATTTATCATTAGATTTTTAAGTTCTCCATAAGTTGAACTTGAGGGGGGTGTTAGAGTAAAATAAACATATTAATTAATCATCAATTAATAAATTAGGTCCCCTTTTTACTTTATTACACTTAAGCTAAACTTAGGAGTGTTTTTTTAATTTTTACGTCATGTTCTTTTTTGTCTCATAGCATAGGATGAGGATATATCTCATGGTCTAATATAATCCTCACCCGGGGTTTCACTTAGGGTTGCTTTTTACTTTATCCTTTTATGAAGATTCATTATTCATTATTGTAATCGTC
This sequence comes from Sequoia sempervirens, assembly GCA_007258455.2. NCBI lineage: Eukaryota > Viridiplantae > Streptophyta > Pinopsida > Cupressales > Cupressaceae > Sequoia > Sequoia sempervirens. The sequence continues at coordinate 61,128 of VDFB02084427.1, forward strand.
TAGTTGTATTGAACCATTCAATACAAAAGGTCAATCATGGAGTCTTTTTGGATCAATTCATTTCTCAAGGTTGCATAGCGCAATCAATGGCTTTTTCTCTCTTTATGTGATAGGGGTTTTGGTTGTAGGTGATTTTTAGGAGCTATGGGGTTCAACAATCAACTCCAACACCATGAAAATCACTTTGATTTGCATGGGACTAGACGAAAGAAGTAGCCTGATTTTATGTTCTACGAAGCCCTTCCCCACCATGTAGACACACCTTCAGATTGTGCTCTCTATTATGTGTCCTTGATCATCCTTGGCTCGTTTCCAATCTCCTAGCATGTGATCTCAGCCTCAAGATGTCTAGATTTTACACATTTCCCTTGCCCACAACTCTTTCTTATGAGTCACTTTGTTATTTTTTGCTATTTGAGCTAGGACCATTTTGTAATGTCCCTGTTTTTTGAATAATGGTAGATATTGATATTTAGCTTATTTTATTCCCATAAGCTAATAAATGGCGTTTTAAGGGAATAATAATTAAATTAATTATTTGTAAAGTTGTCTAAATAAATTAAATCATAAAGATGACTTTATTTTTTATTAATTTAATTAAAGTGAAAAATAATAATAAATATTAAAAAGTCACTTTATTAAATAGTTTTGCTCACTTTATTAAATAATTTTGCCAAGAAGTTGGGCAACCCACTTGGAGGTTAAAAGGTGGGTAATTAAAATAAAAATAATAATAATATTTTATTCTTGTATGGACGCCCAAGGAGGAAAATAATTAATATTTAATTCAAATATTTAATTTGAATTTAGACGCCCAAGGTTTGTGATGCTGGTCGGCCTATTTGGAGGAGAAATAATTTAAAAATAAAAGAGAAATATTTTCTTTAGGTTGGCTATGGGAGAGGTGGAAACTTGTATAAATACAAGTGCTTGGAAAGCATTTGATCATTATTTTTGAGCATATTTCATTTTTGATTGAGTTTTTCTCTCTTGGCTGCAACGAAAGTTGAGCATAGAACTAAGGATGAAAACCCTTGTGTTGAAGGTGAGTTGGATGAAAGCCTAGCTCATCTGTGGGTGATTCCGTGACAGGGATCAATTTGTGCTTTATTGTTGTTCATTGGCAAAAAGGAGCAGATTTCGTTATCAAGTATTCATTTGAGACATTTGCAGACTTGTATGAGTTATACCAGATCTAAATCAGGCATTTATCAGGCTGCAATTACACTTTAAGGTCATCATTTGGCAATATATCAGACTTGCAACGATTTAGGATTTGGTATTCAATCCTAGAGGTTGGAGCTTCATTTTTAGGTTGCTGGGTGCAATTTCAGTCACATTTTGAGTTGTATCAGACTTATATCAGCTGTAGGGACACTCAGAAATTAATACCAGCACTTTGGTATTTGTTGTTCTCTTCCATTTTGGTCAATTAAGGACATATATCAATCATTATCAGTCATATACAGGTTGTTGGGCACATTTTGTATACATTTCTGAGTTGTTTCAAAATTGTATGAGCTGCACATGCACTCAGAAATTTATAACAGCAGCTGGGTGTTTCTTATTTCTTGCATATTTGACCTAAAGAAGGCTTGTACTTGACCAGGTATGTGAAGCAATAAATTATTTGTTCAAATCTTTAATTTGAATCAATTCTATCACATTGTTCTCTGCTGTTAATTGCAATCAGATTTAGAAATTTCTACGTTTTGGTGTTAGTTGTTATATTTGAAGTTCACATGCAAAAATATATCATAAGACATTCAAACAAGCATCAAAAATCCATCAAACAAATCAGAAATATATTCAGACCAGCAAGCCAACAATCAAAAATTCAAGGGATAATTCTTCAAATTAAGCTTGGGTCATTACAATGGTACCAGAGTCGTGCATCCTGTCAGCTTGAGGGATTATCACTTATCAGTGAACTATATCTTGAGATTGCTTTGTTGAGTGACCAGCACTCATTTATCACAGTTTCAACAGATTGTTGGTTTGGGAAAGATGAAGTCTATGCAAAAACTCATGACAGAATTTATGCAGGTCTCTCAAGAATATCAAAAGAATTTAAAACCTCTTTTTGCAAAGGAAAGGAAAGAAAACACTAAGGTAAATATTTTTACCAATACAGAGGAAAAAGGAAAGAAGGAAAGAAAAAATGAATTTCTTCCTCGTGATTTGCAACCTACAAGTCAACCCAGGAAGAGCAAAACTCAATTGAGGAGAGAACAATGTTGTTTAACGTGTCAAGGTGTTTGGACACCTAGTCATACATGTGGAGGCCCTAAAGAAGAATCACTCCATGCATCTACAAGTGAAGAGCACATGACACTTTAAGATGACTACAAGATTGAAGAAGAGTCACCTATTGAAGCTACAAATGAAGAGCACATGGAAATTGAAGAAGATACTGCCTTGGAGGTTGTCAAACCAACCATGTCAGATGGATCTACACTTGCAGATTGAGATCATCTCCTCACACTTGCTGATCTCAAGAGGATACTGCCTTGAAGATACTCATATTTCCTTGAGTGTTTACATAGCTTGCTTCATGAGGATTTGGTGTCACCTCTTTCAAAGAGCCATTTGAAGGCTCACATCATAGACTTGGATGGCATATGAGGAATGAGCCTTGTATGGTGGCTAAGCAAGTGGAGCAATCAGGTTTGAGGTATGATTCATAATTCTTTGAGTGTTTACATAGCTTTCTTCATGAGGTTTTGGTGTCACCTCTTTCGAAGAGCCATTTGAAGGCTCACATCATAGACTTGGATGGCATTATGGAGCATACACTTTGTGGATCAGCCACTAATGTTATTACTACATATGTGGATAGAGATATAAGTGATGTAGATGTGGTTTGGTCTTTGAACATTCGTGGAGAGTTTGCTTGTGATGAGTCTCATCATGTTGATGACTCTTTGGTAGAGTCTACAGCTTCCCTACTTCAGGGGTTTTTGATGGAGACACTTACCCTTGTGTGCAACACACTTGGAGGAATGAAGTCTCAACGGAGCTATGATCCTAGGTATGGAGGTATTACTATGCTATTTGATTTTTAGTCACTAATGTTTGTGTCTTAGTTGCACTGTGGTGTAGGGTTTGGAAGTGAGCATGATGGCATTGTGTTGTGACCTTTTCACACACCGCCCCATTCAAAATGGGGACCCCCTAATTTTCGCTCTGTTCCGGTCTTTTGGCTTTGGTTTTCTCTCTCTCTCTCTCTCTCTCTCTCTTTGTTTCCTGTTGTCCACTTTCCGGGGATGTGCCTGCCATTGAGCTTAAACGTAAAATTTCGGCCAAGTCTGAGAATTAGGGTTTGTACTTTCTTAGTCAATTTAAGGTCAAATGGAGTGAATAAGTTGGAATCTGAGCTTCACGTTGCAGTCAGTTTGCTTCCAGCAGGTTTCCAGCTAAATTTCAGTGAATTCTGACAACTTACTATTTTTAGTAAGTGTTCAATTCAGGGCGTTTTCAAAGCACTACTGAAGTTCTCTCAGTCATACTACATTCAAAACTTGTCAAGCTGCTCGTCTGCAAATTTTGAGCCAGAACAGACAACTGTCTATTTTTAGTAAGTTCAACTTCGGGAGCAGATTTTACGGTTTGCATGTAAAGTTCTTCAATGCATGTCTGAAGATTCCTTCTGGGTTTTCTAAGACCTTCGCAACGATATAACATGCAAACCGGGGTCAGGACATTTTCAGGAGCCGTCTTCAGGGGCTATTTTTAGGGTTTGCATGTCAGGGTTTTCTTTGCATGTCTAATGATTCCTTATGGGTTTTTCAAAAGTTATGCAGTGGTGTGACATGCAAAGCGAGATGACCAGTTTTCAAGGACTTACTATTTTTAGTAGGTCCATTCCGACAGCTGCCCAGCGCATCAGAACCACAAACAAGGCGAAGTGCAACAAAAACGAAGTCAAACGGAGGTCGTTTGATATAAGTGCAAGTCAAATTAGGGTTTCCAGCTTTGGGACCCAAAATGAGGGGTAAAATGTCAGAATTTTCGAAAGCCAATGTATCCCACTACAATCAGCATCTTTCAAGCTATCCACCAGTAAAATTTGAAGGTAAACAGAGCACTTGCTATTTATAGTAAGGCGTTCCAGAAATAGGCTAAAAATAGTAAATCAACAGCAGGCGCCAATGTGAACGGGCAAGTCTACCGATGAGGAGCATGTCATTCAAATTTCAAGTCAAATGGAGTTGTGGAGGTCATGAAATCAAGTAGTTGCTATAAATAGTAAACCACCTTCAGAAACATACTATTTTTAGTAGGTCAGCTCGAGATGGCAATGTGAACAGGCTAACAAGGTCATGAAGATCCAGTGTTTAAAATTTCAAATCAGTCCAAGCTTCAAAGATGTGAAAATCAAAGGACTTACTATATATAGTAAGGCGTGGAGAAGCTGGCAGAAGGAAGGAAAAATGGCTAAGTGATGAAGTTTATCCTTCTCCACCCCCTAAATGTGCCTTCAAAGAGAAATGAAGTTTGATGGAGACAAAATTGTCTAACTCTTGAGTTCATCCTGCAGGACCCCTCAAATGCGCCCTCATCATCAAGCATGCAGGAAAAAAGTTAAGGCATGAAGATTTAAATCCACCTCATACCCTCAAATGCGCCCTCTTCAAGGTCAAGGTGTTAGAAAATTCTAAGTCAAGGCTTTATCCTCCTCCACCATCAAAATGTGCCCAAGCAGGCTAGGAAAAGACAAAATTTTAAATCCACCTTGGGGTCCAAAATGCGCCCATGCTTGAAGAGGAGTCAAAAGGTGGCTAAGGCGTTGAAAGTTTATCCTTCTCCCTATGTGAAATGCGCCCATCCTCTTGCATGTGTGAAATGCGCCCATCCTCTTACATGTGCTAAATGTGCCCAAGTTGAGGTAAAGTTAAGGGGAGTTACCAAGGCGTTGAAGTCAGTGAAGGTGAAATTGGTAAGTGAAAATTGCCAAGGCGTAGTGAAAATCCTCTTAGGCAAGTGAAATGCGCCCATTTTAGACATAAGTGGAAGAAAAAGAGTTAAGGCGTTGAAAGTGTAAAATCTTTCTACCTATGTGAAATGTGCCATGCAAGATGAGGACAAGTAAAATATTTCAAGGCGCTTAGACTTAAATCCTCCTCTATGTATGAAATGCGCCCAAGGTGAGGTGAATAGAAGTTGACTAAGGAAGGCATTGAAATAAAAATATCCTCCATGATGTGCTAAATGCGCCCAAAATACATGTTAAGTTTGGAAAGGTGACTAAGGCATGGAAGTTAATTCCTCACCACAGGAAAAATGCGCCATGACTGAAGATGAATGGAAAGAAAATTTTCTAAGGAAAATTCCTCCTTGATGCCTAAATGCGCCTATGTAAGTGATATTACTTAAAATTTTCCTAAGGCACAAAATTTCATCTCTAGGAAAAATACACCCAGGCTTATAAGGTGTGAAATTCACTGAGGCATGAATAAATTGGCAATGGATAAGTTAGAGGGTGCTAGCTTCACAAAGATGATAAAAAAAATTTCAAGTCAAAGCAAGAAATTATACCCAGAGATGAAGAATTGGAATAAATTTAATGAGAAATATTTTTCTAAGGTTTAAAATTAAAAAAATTAAATGTACCCCTTCGTTTGTAGACCCATGAATTCAACACATTCTGAAGGGAATTTTCTTCTGGGTATTGAAGATCTTCGACAAGGAATGGATTTTAAAGTCTTCTACACTTCGCCAAGGCTTTCAAGATGGAAATTTTGATCGGCACTTGAATAATGAAATTTTCCTAAGGAAAAATAAAATTCTTCTAAGGCAAGGTATAAAATGTGTTGTTGAAATAAAATGCCTCAGATGATGAATTTGAAGTTGATTGACTAGATGATTTTAATCGAATTCTTCGAGAGATGAATTTTTCTAGGCCAGAGATGAATAAAACTAAGTGTCAAAACTTCAGCGAGTGAAGTGAATTTCTTAGAAGATGCAATTGAAGTGAATATTTTCGAAAATGAATTAAAAATGCTAAGTACGCCTTGAAGTGAATCTTTTGAAATTCTAGAAGGTCAAGATTCCAGACGCCAAGTGACAAGTGTTGCAATTGCCAGAGGAGGGAAATTCAAATTTCTGTTGTGAAGTAGTGGAGATTTAATGAACTGGCTAAACTTAGAATTCGACTTAGCTATTTGTGCTGAGAAGTTGCTTCATTTTTCTCCACCAGTTGAAGAGTATGACTTGAGCTCTGAAGTTGAGATTGCAGTGCAAGCATTGAGGGAGTTCGACTTGAAGTAGAAGGATAATTGTTGTATGTTGAAGCTCAAGTTAATTCGCATTGTGGAGTTAATTTGAAGTCTTAAGTTGCTGAAAATAAAGTTAGCCGATTTCTCAAAGTGTTGAAGTTGTTGAAGATTGCTCAAAAAACTTTCTAACTGTTGAAAGTTTGAAGTTGCTAGAGGAGAAGTTGAGGTT
>VDFB02084427.1:67674-104843 GCA_007258455.2 Sequoia sempervirens
AACTTCAGTCTGAAATGGCGGTACGACCTCCAGTGGCCAACCGAGTGAAAACTAAGGGGCTTGTAAATTCCGTACGATGCAATGCTTGGCAAAACTTTCAACTTTCAATGGCCGTACGGTGCAGAACTTGGCCAAATTTTCGATTTGCACTTGCCGTACGATTTCCACTGACAAATAAAATGAATACTGAGGAACTTGAAAATATCGTACGGTTTGAGAATACCTTGGGTGCCGTACGACTTCAGGCTTTTCTAAATTCCGTACGAGTTCCTTCTCTGTGTTTGGTGCGCCCCTGCAACTGATGAATTCGTGCGGATTCTTACTCCCTTCCTTCCCTCTGTGATTTCGCTGTGTTCTGTCTTGTCTCCAACCTGTCACCTCTTCACATGGTCGTATGAATTGGAGCTCTATATTTATTTCAATTTTTACTTTAACTGCCTTCCCTCTTGGCCGTACGCCTTTCTTCCTAGTCGAGCTTTGGCATCTTTTTATTATTTTAATATTCTTTCCTTTAATCTTTCGCCATTTATTCCCCTCAGTCCATTTCTCATTTGGCCGTACGGTTGGTTCAATGCTCAAGGCGTTTATTTTAATTCGCCTCACTTTATTTAAATTAATACTTCTCTTAATGGCCGACTCATTTAATTTATTATTTAATTTTTTCTCCCTTCTCTTGCTTTCTTTTCTGACTTCTTTTACGTTTCTTTTATTTTTTCCTTCTTTTCTCTTTTCTTCCCATTCGCCTTGTTCTTCCTTCTTGTTGATGTGTTTTAGGTGACCGCACCAGCGGGGGAATAAAGTGGCCAAAGGACTACCCTATCCTCTCTTGATCCGGTATTCGCGCTAAGATTGCCCAAAGTTAGGTCTCTTCAACTCCCAAGGTTTGCTGGTCTTGAATAGGCTGGGTTTGACGATGTGTGATTTCTTCATTATTTCAAGAGGGGACTTACCGAGATTGTTCGACCCGGCCGGAGAAAAGGAAATTCAAATGTCGAAAGATTTGTCTATGGCTTACGAGTTACCTATTCTAACACGAGAAAGTCTTACAATTGAAATGGACTGCGGTTTAGAAGTCTAAATCTATTCTAAAGGCATTGGGATATGGAGCTTGACTTCGCAAACTTCTAATGGGACCGCTTTGCCACTTCCGGACAGCTTCCGCGGGTGATTGCAATCTTCAAGGGATAGCTAGAGATGTTCAAACCACCACTTGACATAAAAGATACCATCACAGCGAGCATACCATTATTCAAGCGTGATTGAAGTTAAGTACATGATATTCCGATTGACCACACAAGGCATTCACCATCAGCAAATACACTAGTGGTATGGATGAGCGAAGTTGCTTAGATCAAACACCACATTCCACAGTTAACATCTACTTGCATGGAATGAAAGTTATACTATTTTGAACTACCATTTGAATCCGAAGGACGAAGAAACCTTGCTAGCTACTCACAACAAAGACGAAATTCACCATCAATGAAAAACTCTTTTATTGAGAGAGTGTTCACAACAATTTCTTACAAAGTTTTCAAAGGGAAAACTTTCCCTCTTCTTCAAACTACACTATCAATCTATACTAAGCTACTCTAAGCTATCACCTAGTTGTCTCTCTACTCCGACTTCTACTCTAATTCTACTATCTACTTAGTTACAAATGAGGGGGACTCCCCCTTTTATAGCTAGCCAAGTCCCAAAAGACGGCTAGGGTTACAATCAATAGAGTGGCCAGAATCGTGCCACCTCAGCCCTAAACAAGATTTTCCCTAAAAACCGCCACAAAGGAGAGTGGGGTAATAAATGCGCCATAATGTCCACCATCATCCTTCTAGAAGATTCCGTTTGTAGACACGTTCACACTGTTCTTGATCTTCTTCTCGACTTTTCTTCTTTAACTTCTTCGTCACTTGAGCTAACACTTAGCCAATTTCTTGCAACTTTTTCTTCCTTTGAGATTGAGATGTCATCTTGGATCACTTAAATTATCAACGCTTGGCCTCGACGTTCCTCCTGCAAAACCAGCAAGGAGAGGAGTATTAGAACACTTCATAATATAATCTTAACTTACCAGGATTGTCATGCTTCCACGCCTCCAGTAGCACAACTTCTGCTTTCTTCATGATTCTTCATGCCTTAGCCAAATTTTCAACGCATCTTCCTCAAGGGCGCATCATCTTCAATTGCATCTTCAAGAAATTCATTTCACCTGCTGGAGCTCCGACAACTTTGATCATCACGAAGAATTCGAGCAAATTTACCTAGGCAGTTCCTTTCAAATTCATCGTCTGGAGAATTTCACCTTGAAAACACATTTTCTTCACATTTTGCCTTAGAAATTTTTTTAATTTCCCTTAGGAAATTCATCAACCTGGTGCCCATTTAAAATCTTCATCATAGAATCCTCGACAAGTTGTGGAAGACCTTAAAATCCCTTCCTCATTGATAATCTTTGATACCCAGAAGAAAATTTCTTTCAGAATGCGTCAAACCCATGGGTACCCAACGAACGGGTTCATTTAATTTTCTTGAATTTTGAACCTTAGAAAATTATTTCCCTGTGAAATTTAAATCCGTTCTTCATCTGCGATCGTCCTGAGAAATTTTGGATTTATCCTGCATTGCCATCATCTTCTGACTCTGCCTCTGAAAACTTGCTCGTGATTCAGGAAAATTCAACACCTTGGAGTCTAGGCGTATTTTCTAGAGGAAGAGAATACTTCACGCCTTAGAAAATTTTTGATCACCTTGAAAATTTTGTCCTAGGAAAATTTACTCAACTCTGTCCACCTTGCCTGCGAAGGAAAATTTTAGTTCATCAACTTACTTAGAAAATTTTTCTTGAAGGTGCATCACACTCAAGCATGCCCTGTTCATACTTCCATCACCTTGTATTTTACTTCACACTCCTATGAAGGATGGGCGCATTTGCCTTGTCATAGAGAACATTCTTAACGCCTTAGTATATTTTAATCTCCCCTTGGGCGCATTTTATGCTTGAAGAGGACGTTTCAGCTTTCAATGCTAATATATTTTATTCACCACCTCATAAGCCTAGGCGCACTTCACACTTGAATAGGATATTTTTTAAAAGTCTAACGCCTCAGCATACTTATCAACCCTCAATACTTTTACCTTTACATGGCGCATTTCACACTTCAAGGGGAATATTAACCACGCCTAGTAATATTCATCCATCACTAGCAACACTTTACTTTACCCCTCCAACGCCCTTAGCAATCTCATTTCACACTTCATGCACATGGGCGCATTTCTCATGTAGAGGAGAATGAAAATTTTCAAACGCCACCACCAAGTGACCTTTCATCTCCCACGTTTTTGTCCTCACATGCCCTCTTTTGGGCGCATTTAGGCCTAGGAAGAGGCTGAACATTTCAACACCTAGCTTTGACTTATGTCTTTATCTTTCTTTTGTCTTCACATGCCTTCTTTGGGCGCATTTCAGCATGCATGGAGGATTAAAACTTTGACTTGTTGACCTCTTATCCTCATGGGCGCATTTCACACAGTGAGGTGGATGAAGCTTGAAATATGGGCGCATTTAGGCAAGGGTGAAGGATAAACCTCATTGACCTCTTTGACCTTCTTGCCTTTGGGCGCATTTCCACCTACCTACAGGATGGGCGCATTTAGGGGGTGGTGGAGGATATCTTTCATGCCTTAGAAATTTTTTTTGCTATCAACCTTGAGCTGGGCGCCTTTTGCTACAGGAGCAGGATGCTATTTGTTGACTTCTTTGACTTTTATCACCTTTGGGCGCATTTTGGCCTAGGAGGTGAATTTTTTACACTTAGAAAATTTTTGAATGCCTCCAGCTTGCATGTGGGCGCATTTTACCCCTGGAGATGGACGAAGTCTCAGACTTAGAATTTTTTTTCTTATGCTTTCACCTTGAGGGCGCATTTTCAAGTTCCTGCAGGAATTCAACATTTTGTATTTTCCTCAAGGCCTCCAGCTGAAGTGGGCGCACTTTGATGGTGGTGAAGGATGAACTCCAGACTTAGACATTTTCTCGACCTCCGCCAGCCTGCTTCATGTCCTGCTATTTATAGTAAGTCTCTTGATTTTGCGTCTCTGAAGCTCGGAATGACTTGAAATTTTGAACACAGCATCCCCATGACCTTGTTGTTCTGTCGACCCTGCCACTTTTAATCACCCTGCCATTTTTAGCACGTTTCTGAAGGTGGCTTACTATAAATAGTAACCTCTTGTTTTTGATAGCTCCATTGCTCAGATCGACTTGAAATTTGGATGAGGGGCTCCTCACCACGTGACCTGTTAGGCGTGCTTGACGCGTCGCGTTCAGTGTTAATATTTTAACCAATTTCTAAAATTGACTTACTATAAATAGTAAGTGCTTTCCGATTGACTTGAAATTTTACCGACATATGGCTGAAGGGCCGATGCGATGGTTTACACGGTTTTGAAGATTTTGACTTTTTTGGCCTTATTTTTAGGCTCGAAGTTGGTACTTTCTGCATGTATCAAATGATGGCTGTTTCTCTTAAGTTGCCGTAACTAGCGATCAGCCATTGATTGAACTCTTTGGGGAAGTGGGCTGGCAGGACCTTACCGCTAAAAATAGCAAGTTCCTTCTTGAGAATTAGTATATCTGGCGTTTGCATGTCTTACCATTCGCGAAGCTCTCGAAAAACCCATCGAATCACGGGCATGCAAAACCACGACATACCAAACCCTAAAATGGCCTCGAAAGGATGAATTGCGAGAAAGTGGTCGTCTGCGTCTTGCATGTTATCGTGCGAAGGTCTTAGCTTGAAGGAAAATATGCCAACATGCAAAGAAAATCTCTGCATCTGTACCCTGAAATTCGCCCCGGAAGCAGGACTGCTAAAAATAGTAAGTTGTCGATTTTTGCTCAAATTTTGCACGCGAGGAGTCTGATACACTCTGAATGCCATGTGACTGTCGGAATCTCAAAATAGCTGACAAATTGTCCTGAATTGTGCACTTACTAAAAATAGTAAGCACCTTGGAATCGATGAAAATTGGTGGAAGCCCATTTGAATTACCTAGAGCCCAACAGCGTTAAGTTCAATTTTTCAATTTACTCCTTGACCCGGACTAGCCATACGCTTGGGTGAGCCTAATTTTCGAGACTTGATGGAGTTTCACTTAAACTCACTGACGGGAGCAACCCCTCGAAAGGCGGACACCAGAAAAGAGACAGAGCGAGAGAGAGAAGAAAACCCAAGCCAAAAGACCGGAACGGAGCAAAAATTTAGGGGGTCCCCATTTTGAATGGGGCGATGTGTGAAAAAGGTCACAACACTTACTTACTCTGTTATTTAACTCCACAATTTTTCCATCTCGTACCTGTTCGGATTTGTGGACTGATGTATCGTCCAGTTTTGATACTCTTTCTTTGTACTCTCCATTCTCGGCCGGAAATGTTTGGCTGGGCCTTCCCTGTTTCTCTTCTTCCTTGATTTCCCCGATTTGTAGCATGTTACACTCTCGGTGGAACACTCATAGTCTTCCATCTGCCAATGAAATAAGCCATTCAGTGAGCTTGTCTCGTCCTCCGAACAACTCTCGAGTTCAAGTACGCCTTCAGTGTTCGGTTCCATAGCTTTCCTTCCTTCGTCCACATCCGGCTCACCTCCATCTGATTCAGATCCAGAGGAAGCCAATTCTTTGCTCACGGCTTGGTTCTTCAAGTCAATGACGTAATTTCGCCCGTTGTTCTCGATCGAGAGTGTGTTCCTCTTCCAATTATGATTTGCCTTCGCAGCTATCAGCCATCCTCTCCCAAGTAGTGCATCGTATGCTTTCCTCTGTAATGGGATGACGACAAAATTTAGCAAAAACTGTTGTGTGCCGATCGTCACCTTCTGCGCCATCAGTGTTCCCAACGGTTTGATACCATGTTGATCAGCGCCCACCAGTTGGAATGTCGGTGGCCAAAGTGTAGGCTTCCCTAGACTCTTCCATGTGTCTTCAGGTAGTACGTTGACTCCCGATCCTCCATCGACGATAGTATTTGTCAAGATATTCCCTCTGATTTCCATATGCACGACCGCTGGCATCTTCCCGATGTTCGCTGTGAGCAATACCGGGTCTATTGTTTGTTCACCGTACGGTGGCGGTTCTGGTATCAATTCTTTCCTTCGTTCCTCCAATCGCGGTTGCTTGCCATCCTCGACAACGTTTGTGATCGCCAGTCCCAACTGCGGCATAGTCTGGAGAAGGTCAGTTACTTTGATCGGTATGGTGGTCTGCAGTACCTGCCGTATGATGTTGGTTTCCGCCTCCGACCGCCGAGAGGTTCCTGGCTTCTCCAGAGGTACTTTGTTTTCCTTCACCATCGCCAGTTCCACTTCGGTTTTTGCTTCCTTCATCCTTTGTTTCTCCATACATGGATCTGGGTAAGTGGCTTTTTTTGCTTGTGCTCTGGTGATCGCCAGTACCTCTTGTTCTTCTACTTCCAGCATATGGATACCCTTTTGCTTCGGGCATTTGTTATCTTCATGATCGCCTGGTCCACACCACTTACACAATCTCCCTCCCGAACCTTGACCGTTCTGGCAGTCCCTGGCGAAGTGGCCCCATTCGTTGCACTTCCTGCATTGGATCATAGGCCTTCCTTTTGCATCGTACTGTATCATGTTTCTCGGACTTCTATTGCTTCTGTAACCTCCAGGGGATGCATTGCTATTATACTGGGGCTTTGGTGGTGTGTTCGGCGGTGTCGACGGTTCTCCCTGCACGAAGAGTACTTGTGCACTTCTGGCTTTTAAGTTGTATGGGCATTCCTTGACGGAATGTCCCATCACTTGGCAGATATTGCAGAATAAGTTCTTGGGACAGTTCGCCTTCGTGTGACCTTCCCCATTGCAATCCGTACACCACAGTTCTCTGGCTTCTCTCGTACTCTCCTTGTCGGCCTTCAATTCTTTCATCATTCGCATCATATCCTTCCTGAGTGCTTGTACAGTCTTGGATTCACCGTCGTTGTCGTCCGTACTCTCCTCGTCGTCTGTCTTCTTTTTCCCTCGGGAGGATGTTTTATTTACACTTTCTATGTCCATTGCCCGATTGTATGCCCGATTAATGCGATGAAGGAGAATGCGACTTTCATTATTTCTTAATGAAGAAAGCAAGCCCTCGATGAACCATCTTTTCTTCAACCGATAGGCAGTGCCTCCAACTCTATCGGGTCTTTCAACCTCCTGTTGTAGGTCCGTACGTTTTCATGCTTCCCTTGTTTGGTATGATATATTTCTGTGACGATCTCACTATCGTCCCGTAGAAGTTTGAACTCTGCTTCAAAGTTTTGCGTCAGGACACTCCATGTGGCTCTGGCGGTCCAATTCAGTACCAATCAATGGCCTTGTCTCACGAGTGTTCTTTGGAAATTCGCCCGATGCCCGATTGGTCATCACGCGTGGCTATCAGTGTCTCCACATGTCTTGCAATGCCGTACGGGATCCTCAGAGCCATTCCCTAGGAATTTCGGCAGCTTTTGCCGATCCGGATGAGCCATCTTTACCGGTTGACCTCCTTGTTGACCTCCTTGTGTTATGGACCCGATTAGACTAGTGGATTCCTCGCTACGTCCCTGTGCGTCACCAGCACTCTTGGCCACGTACGAGTCACTTCCACGTCCTCCGTCAGCGTCCTCAACACCGTGGGTCTCCTCAGGATCCCGCCGATGCTCTCTCTGCCCTGGGGTCTTAAGCTCTGGCCTTCCCCTCCTTAACTCGTTGTCGTCGTTCAAGAGGGACAACTCTTGAAATCGTCTGATGCTGTTATTCAAATCATCTTCATTTGCATAAAGGTTATATTTTCCTGCATGTGGAGTCTTTGAAGGATACATTGATGTGGACCATACCAAACAGCAGAACAAAATAGTTTGGGCTACTCCGTTCTCTCTTGATCAAAGTATTCCATGCGCTAAGATTGCGAGAAAGTTCGCATGTTCAACTCCAAGGTTCCTTAAGTGCGAATAGACCCGGTTTGGTTGATGTGTATTGCTGTGTTCGTACGAGGGGACTTACACAATTGTCCAGATTTCTTGCAGTTAGCAGCTAATGTATGATTTTGAAGGGGATTCTCATGTGTATGATTTGGCAATGTGGTTCTTTTTCCTAAAACTAATCAGAAAGTGCGGAAAGTAAAAGGGAAAGGGCCTAAGAAATTTGTACTCTATTCTAAATGCAGGGTATATGGGGCTTCGTTTCAATAGACTTCAACCAGATTTCGCCTAACCTCCGTCGGACAGCCTCAGCAAAATCGGTGCAATCTTCAAAGGGGATAACGAAAGGTATTCAAGTTACAGTCTAACATACGTACACCATCAGAACAACGCATATAAGTATGTAAGCCATAACCGAAGTTAAACACAAGATAATGCCAGTTGACCACACAAGGCGAACTTATCATCAACAAGCTGCTAGTGGTATGGAATAAAGCGAAGCTATCTCAATAAAACACCACACACCGAAGTAAGCTACTTTGCATGAACTAAGCTACTTGGATACGAAAGGAAGAAGAAACCTTGCTAGCATTTCATGACAAGACGAGTTCCATCATCAATGAAAAGATCTATTATCATAAAATGTGTTACACAACAATTTCTTCAAAAGTTTTCAAAGGGAAAACTTTCTCTCTTCTCCAAATTATGCAAAAATGCTCTACAATCTAGTTCTAACTCTATCTCAATTCTAGCTCTGATCTAATCTCTGATCTCTAATTTCTAATTCTAATGCCTTACAAATGAGGGGGACTCCCCCTTTTATAGATAGCCAAGTCCCAAAAGACGGCTAGGGTTACAATTAATAGAGGGGCCAGAATCGTGCCACCTCAGCCCTAACCCTAAAAACTGCCAGAATAGGGAGTGGTACATTAAATGAATCAAAGATTCCCACTCACTCCCAAAAATAGCAAATGCAATAAATGATCCATATTCAGTCTTCTAGAAGCTCCTCGTCGATGGTGTGATTTTACATTTGCCTTCACTAAGTCGGCCTCCAACCTCTGACTGTCGGTGGAACACAATCTAGCGAAACTCTAACAAGTGTGAATGCTGCGTGCCTTGTACAAGATTTTCTCCAAGCATTAATGAGTCTGGTGTTACGGATCAAAGTGGAGGGAAATAGCGGTATTCTCAAAGTCATCCTGTACAAAGGTCTTAACATCCGCGAAGAAGGGAACCAGCAAACCCCTCAAATTATCAAGACTTATCTCATCTGGACTCAGCCGCCTAGCAAATATGGCCTCAAAGGTGTTCTGAACTCCATCTACGATATTGGCCATAGCCCTATGTACCCTGGCTGAATCCGCCTGTGCTACATCGAAGAAGCCACGCCCTGTGATAGCTGAAGAATACCACCGAGAGAAATCATATCGGTCATTCGCCTGAATGACACCTCCATCAATCAGCAACTGCAATGGCACATGCCTCAACACCTCAAGGCGCTGGATCACCTTACTCTGATAGATGGAAGCATCGCCCCAAGCATGATCCACCGCATCCATCCGTGTCAAAATAGAAGAGGCCTGCTGAAAAGCAAAAGATAGGTCCTCCATGAATTTCTCTGTCTCCGTACGAACCCCTGTGACCCATTTGTCTGCCTCCTGTGCCATTCTCCCCAACTCTACTAAGCCGCTGATCGACTCTCTAGGTGCATCCGGTGGAGGCTCTATCATTGGTACATCCTGCCCTCGAGAACGAGACAACTGCTGAACATATCCAACTAACGCCTTGTGTTCTCGTTTCAACTTCTTATATTTTCCTTCTTTCTTGAATAATGTATCCTTGAGGGCAAGGAAGGAGTTATCGCACTCCTCAACAATCTGTGCACCAGTAGGGCGTCCCAAGTCAAGAGTGGTGACCACATAGTTTCCCGGAGCTGCTTCATTCCGGTCACACTCGACTCGTGGGACAGCAACGTGAAGGGTACGAGAGCCATCCTCATCTGTGGAGATCTTCGAAAATTTTCTTGCCTTCTTCTTCGGCGGAGGAGCACTGATCCGGTTCAAGAACTCTTCCATCTCAACTGCTGGATCAATCTCCTCACTCGGGCTTCTTCTCATTCTATCCTTTAGCCAATCGGGCACCTCATATAGTATATCGAAGGGCTGCTGCTCCTGTGCCTCGACCTCTCTAACCTGTTCAACTTCTTCTTCATTCTGGCGAGGCTCATCGTCCTCAAGTGGCTGAGTGTCACCTGACACTATATCATCATCGCCATCGTTCATGGCCGCCTCTATCTCCTGCTGAAACTGAGGGTCAGTAATTGTCCCCTCATCATCGTGCTGATCAAGCCCAACAGGTACATTGGCACTCTGGCCAATTGACTCCCTCCGTGGAGGCTGAACATCACTCTGTATCTCCGGTACCTGATTTGCTGCAATCCTCTGATCAGCAAATAAAGACACCTCCTGTATGCTTGGAGAACGTGTCTCCAAAGGTACTGCCACTATGACTCGTGGAGGTTCTGGCTGAATTATTTCTTTCTTTCGGGACTCTGGTCCTCTTGTGATCTGTTTCTTTCTTCCTGTGGTGGGCATTCTGTGATCTCCCATCAAGTTGTAAGTCAAAGCAATTGACCTACTTTTCAATCTGTTCACCTTTCTATCAACCCATGCCCTGGTGAATGTCATAACCGGGATGGATAGAGTATCCAAATCTGCGACCTCGGGCTCTGACCAATCAATAGGCGGAAGTGGAGTGTCCCGAACAGTTGCATAGTCTGGATGAACAACATCCATATCCTCACTGACCTGGTCCGGAACTGGAACTACCTCACACTCCCTGATCAGAGTAATCGGCAACCTAGAGAACATTCTTTTCCTCACTTCAATCTCATCAACTGCATCAGCCCAGTAATCCTCAATGGTGGCCTTGTGTTTGAATTCCTCTGACAACACCCAGTTGATGTTATGGTGCGGGTCATAGTGTTGTCTACTTGTGTGATATGAGAAATGATAGAATTGAAGCTCACTTTCAGCTTCTCTACATGCCTGTATCGAAGGACAAACCTCGTTCGAGTTGCCCATCACAACTGGAAACTCTATCCCTCCTTTCTTCTTCTTCTTCTGGATTTTGTCAAAGGCTAGCAACTGTCTAGCTATCTCTAGCATTATTATTTTATCTGTTGGGTACTTAGGCAGCCTATAAGGGTATGAAGAAAATCCTTGCAGCCTAATGTATGAGAATCTTGGAAATTGTATAAACCAGCACCCATACCTTTCAATTAGCTCCTGGGCATTTCTAGAGATTCTGCACTGTAACCTCTCCTGAAGCAGCCTCGTGATGTACATGGTGAAAGAATCGTTGACACGCTTATAATGGGTTGTGCTCGAAAGGTGCAACTGCGTACACGCCTCATGGATTTTGAACTGGTGGGAGCCACAACCGATGGGTTCCTTGTAAGAAATTCCTCTGTACCTCGTCATCCGTGCCAACATATAAATGAGATAGGAGCTCATGTAAAACGTTTTAGTCCTCCGCAAACTCAGGAGCTGCTCATGTATATTATCACTAATCATCTCAGCCCAATTGACATAATCCTTTCCTTCTAACACCAGGTTGATGTAATAAAACATCCAAGGCTCAAAAATATAAGACTGAGGGCAACCACCAACCCTGCTCAGCAACATGATAAGATCACAATACTCCTGTTTCAGGTCCTCTGCTATGATCTGTTTCGGCAACTTCGTTCGAGAAGGCTTTGGAGTGCTCATCCAGTGAGTGTTAATTGTATCCATGCACCGTTCAAAAGCAGAAGCATACATCCGCTCCGCTCGCTCCCTGGACTTGTAAATCATGTTTCTGTGCACCGGGATCCCAAAAGCCTCACCAATGGCTGCCGGAGTGAGATTGGCAAGCACTTGGCCATCTGGTGACGTGATCGACCGGTGTTCTTTCTCGTAGCAGTTGGCGCACTCCATAATCAGCTCCGAACACTGAATAGCTGGCGGAAAACCAGCAGCTGCATATAATCCACTCGGACGATGTTGTGCGAAGTGACCGAAGCCCGATGACTTCCAATTCCAAATAGCCTGTTCTTGAATGTTTCCAGGTTGACAGAGCCCAGGTTCGTATCCGTCAACTTGCCCAGCTTTGAAATAAACTTCGACTCTGGCATGAACGTTTTGCTGAGCTTCTTGATCACAGCTTGTCTGGAGGCACCATTGTCCTTTCCGGTTGTCCTCGCTTCAGCCATCTGCAACATAACAAACATTTCATCAGCAATTAGATTTAATAAAATAAGGCATGATAGGGGCTGCAGTCGAATTCTAGAAGCTGCAATATCTTTCGTGTTTGCAAACCTCAGCTTCTTCTCTTGAATAAATTCGAATTCCAACACTTAGAACAGATTTCTAAGTGAACCTTGATGACTTCACTCTACAACCAGCAATCAGCAAATTGAACTTCTTAACTTTGCACTTCAAACCAGCAATCAGCAATTTTAATTTCTATGTCTTTGTATCAGCAATCAGCAAATCCGTACTTTTGAGTTCTCAGCTATTTTACTCAATACAAGGCGTCCTTTTCAAATGGCAATTTCGACCAAACTTAATCAAATCAGACTTCAAACTTCAACACTAGCAAGGACGTATTTTTCAAGCTCTCAGCAATGGCGCACCTCTTTAAGCAACTCCAATTCAAGCAAATCAGATTTCAGCCACTAGCAAAGTCGTACCTCTTTAAGCAACTCAATTTCAGCAAATACTTTCAGTAATGGCGTACCTTCTTTAACTGCAATTTTGATCAACTCTCAAGTGCGCCTCTTCAGCAAGCTCAATTCCTCAGCAAAACTCGAACCTCTTCAAGCTCACTCAGACTTAGCAACATTCAGATTTTAAACTCTCCAAGCAACAGTTCACTGCAATGCCTCACTCTCAGAGCAAATTCGCCTTCTCCAGTTGTGAAAATGAGTGAAGAACTTCTCCATTTTATAGCTAAAATTCGAATTCTAGAAGAAGTTAATTTTAGCCAGTGCCATTAAACTCCACTACTCCACTTCAAGAATTCGAATTTTCCCTCTCTGGTGCTTCTGACACTTGTCTCCAGTCGTCGGAATATTATTCTTCTAGAAACTTGACTTTGACTGGCGCCTTTGAATTTGTTTCGAAAATTAAATTTAAATTCACCATTTTTGAATCCACCAGCCGGAGCTCTGTCACTTGAATTCGAAATTTTAACTTCATCATCTGCTCTGGAAAATTCATCTTCGAAGAATTTAAACAAACTTATCTAGGCAACTCCCTTCAGATTCATCATTCGAAGAAAATTCATCTTGAAAACTTATTTTATTCAAATTTGCCTTAGAAAATTTAAAATTTTCCCTTAGGAAAATTCATCATTCGAGCACTGATCAAATTCTTCACTGAAAAAGTGTCGGCGAAGCTCAGAAGACTTGGAAATCCGTTCATCATCGCGAATGTTCAGTACCCAGAAGCAAATTTTCTTCAGAATGCCTCGAATCGATGGGTACCCAACGAACGGGTTCATTTAATTTTTCGAATTTTGAACCTTAGAAAAATATCATTTCCATCATTTTAAACTCGTTCTTCGCCTGCGATCACTTTGTGTAGCTCTGACCTCTCGAAAAAATTGAAGAACTTGAAATGTCCCCATCTCTGACTTCATCACTGAGAAAAGTTGCTCGCCTCGGAAAATTTTATCAATTGAGTTCTAGGCATATTTTCAATAATCTTCCTTAGAAAATATTTTAAAATCCTCTTGCACCTTCGAAAACTTGCCTTAGAAAATTTTGTTGATTGCCAGTGGAGAGGAATTTTTTTTTCACATAGAAAATTTTTATTCATTCCCGGCATACCTTGTACATTTTATCTCCACCTCATCCCGTATCACTTCACACTTAGAAAAAGTTCATTTAAAAGCCCAACGCCTTAGATAATTTTAACACTTAGAAAATATTTCATTTCTTACCTGAGGCGCCTAGCACACTTCAAAAATATTTCAACTCCTTCAAGATTTTTAAAATCACCTTATAACTCCCTTACTCCCTAGGCGCACACTTCATTTTAATTCCTCACACTTTCAAATATTTTCCAACGCCTAGCATTTTCTAACAATACATCACCTTCAACGCCTAGCAAGATATTTCTAACACCTATAACCTTAGGCGCATATCACACCTTGAGAGGGAATTTAAAAAATCACGCCCACCACCTTTCCTTCACCACCCTTGGCGCATATCATACTTAACTTACCTTGGGCGCATTTTACACATGAAGAGGGATGACGCCTTTCTTTTACCATCTTTCACCATGTCTTGGTAACATTTTCGCCTTATTCACCACCCTTAATTACTTTTCACATGCAAACATGGGCGCATTTCCTTGTAGGAGGAGGACGAACTTGCAAATGCCTTGACTTTTCAACTTCCGTTTTTTGTCTTCATGTGAGCTCATTTGGGCGCATTTAGGAGGGTGAGGAGGACGAGCATGCAAGTTGGGCGCATTTTCATACTAGTGGAGGATGAAATCTCCAACATCTTTGGGTGACCCCTCAACTTCCGATTTTTGTCCTTACATGGCCCAGTTTGGGCGCATTTTAGCCTTGAAGAAGGACGAGTTTGCTTTGACCTTGTTGACTCTTTGAAAGTTGGGCGCATTTTCATGCTTGTGAAGGATGGGCGCATTTTGACCCCTGAGGCGGATTTCTCATACTTAGAAACTTTTTCAACTTTTTCCTCTTCCATTTTGGGCGCATTTGGACCCCTGAGCAGGATGAAATTCTGTTGACTTTCTTTGACTTCTGGTGCCTTGGGCGCATTTTGACCCCTGAGCAGGATGAACTCACATTTTCAAAAATTTTCCCACGCCTCTAGCTGAGATGGGCGCATTTTCCTATGCCTGATGGACGAGACTCCAGACTTAGGCAAATTTTCATCACCTTTTGCCAGCATCGTGCCCTGCTATTTATAGTAAGCTCTCTGAATTTGCGCCTCTGAGCTTTCGGAATAGCTGAAATTTTAAACATAGCTTCTTCGCCAACCTTTTCAACTGCCCGACCTTGCTGCAGCACTTTTAGTCACCACGCTATTTATGCTTTGTTTTGAAGGTGGCTTACTATAAATGAAGTAAGCTCTTGATTCGATAGCTCCCAAGCTCCGGTCGTATGAGGGTGAATGAGGCGATCCTCACCCGATGGCTATTTGCGACAGCGGCCTTGTCTGGTTGATTTACTATTTTTAGCATGTTTCCAATTTGACTTACTATAAATGGTAAATTGCTCGGATTTGACGAAATTTCACGGATAGCGAAGAATCGCGTCGCGATGGTTTACATCGGTTTTGAAGATTTTGACTTTTGATGCCTATTTTTAGGCTCCGAAGTTGGAAACCCTAACTTGCATTGTATGCGTATCAAAGATCTCCGTTTGCTCTCGTTTCTGCGGCACTGCGATCAGCTCGTGATCCTGAACTGCTGGGAAGCGGCTGCCGGGACACACCTGCTAAAAATAGCAAGTTCCTTACTGAGTGAGAATTCTCGTTTGCATGTCACACCATCGCGAAGCTCTCGAAAAACCCATCGGGAATCACCTGACATGCAAAGAAAAGCTCGACATGCAAACCCTAAAAATAGCCTCGGAAGGCTGAATCCTGAAAGTGGTCATCTCGGCTTGCATGTTACATCGTCGCGAAGGTCCCGAAAAACCCAGAAGGAATATCCGGACATGCAAAGAAAATCTCTGCATCTGGACCCTGAAATTAGCCCTGGAAGCCGGACTGCTAAAAATAGTAAGTTGTCCATTTTTGCTCAAATTTGGCATGCAAGCAGTCCGATGTACCCTGAATGCTGTGTGATGATCGGAATCTCAAAAACACTGACAAATTGCCCTGAATAGCAGACTTACTAAAAATAGTAAGTACCTCAGATTCTGATGAAACTTGGCTGGAAACCTGCTGGATGTCTGCTGACAACAACGTTAAGTTCAATTTTCAATTTTCTCACTTTACTTGACCTTGAATTGGCCCAAAACGATGAAACCCTAATTTTATACTTGGCCAATATTTCGCGTTTAAGCCCAATGACGGACACAACCCCCCCGAAAGACGGACACCAGAAAAGAGACAGAGCGAGAGAGAGAAGAAACCCAAGCCAAAAGACCGGAACGGAGCAAAAATTTAGGGGGTCCCCATCTTGAATGGGGCGATGTGTGAAAAGGTCACAACAGGGTCTTCGTCCCTTCCTTCTACCAAACTGTGGTGCACTCGTTCAATGGATGTGTCTATTCTTTTTAAATTTTCATATGTTCTTTTTATGCTCTGATTTATTTCAATTAAGTCTTCATCCAATTCCTTACCGGCTTGCCTTAGTTGTCTTCGCCGATTTTCTTGCTCTTGCAACCTGAGTGATCGCCGAACTTGCTCTTCCGAAGTCCCGTGCCCGTCAGGTACTCTATGCTTGTCTTTGTTCGGCCGTACGGGAATTTAGTTGTTCAAGCAATCATTGCTGGTTGCCGGAAGTACGGCGCCGGCTAGTATCTCGTTCTTCCTCCTCACGTTTGGTTCTGTCTTCACAACGTTGTACGATTTGCTGTCGTTGGCGCTCGCGATCTTCTTGTTCTCGCAAGTCTTGCAGGATAATGAAATGGCGGGCCAGTAACCTGGGCATGCGATTCAGGAGGTGGTTCACCTCGTCGTTCACTTCCAGCCGATCCCAGATGACTTCCTCAGGGATCTCCCGAATGAGGGATTCCCTATGCACGTGGTCACGTAGTGATATTTTCCACAAATTTACTAGATCTTCTGTCAATGAGTCTTCCCGTTCCTCATTAGCATTTATAGGTTCTTCCGCTGGTTGACCCATTACACTGCCATGGCAGATGATGCCCTAGTCCGTTCAGGCAACGGCGCCAAATGTTTGCCTACGGAATGGGATTCAAATCTTACGTACTACTGGCAAACTGATAATGTGCAGAACATAGGATAAAACAGTAAACTGAAAGATATCATATTTGAACACCAGAAACTTTATTCATCATCAGAAATATCATGTACAAAAGAGTATCAGCAGTGATTGACAATAAACATCGGCACCAAAGAACTGTCCCCCGACTATCCCAATTCGACTACATATAACGCTCGGCGGTGGTTAGATAACCAACCGACACTACGCTTCATAACAACATTACATTAACATAACATTAATCTGAACATGTTTTCCCAAAAGTACATGACATTATTATTCTTTACTAATCTATAGTTTTATTAACAATTGGCCGACTACGACCAAGGCCGACTACGGCCGACAACAAAGTAAAGATATACGACTAACAATTCGGCATGATATAGTAGAGTGGGCAGCAAAGTGTGTGATCATGCCTTCCAATCCTCCAAAAGATAAGAGACATTATCATCCTGATGTGCAAGCTTTACTCTCCAAGAGAAGCAAGGTGTTTGATGGCATTCCTCCTGGGAGAGCTCTTGAAAGGGGGATTGAGCATGTGGTTGAGTTTGAAGAAGGAGCAAAACCAGTCATCACTACTCCATATCGGCATCTGAAAAGGCACAAGGATGAGATAGAGAAAGCCATCAAAGAGCTCTTGGAGATGGGTCACATCCGCCCAAGCAAAAGTCCTTTAGCTTCTTCAATGGTTTTGGTGAAGAAGAAGGATGGCACTATGCGCATGTGCATAGACTACTGGGCCCTCAACAAGAAAACAATCAAGAACCAATATCATATTCTGAGGATTGATGAGCTACATGGAGTTGTTTACTTCTCTAAGATAGATCTCAGATGAGGCTATCATCAAATCAAAATGAGAGAATAAGACATAGAGAAGGCTTCCTTCAGATGCCACTTTGGGCCTTATGATTTCTTATTCATGCCATTTAAGTTGACTAATGCACCCACAACCTTTCAGCCTTGCATGAACAGGGTGTTCAATAAGCAATTGAGGAAATTTGTGCTAATCTTCTTTGATGACCTCTTGATTTACAACAAATCGTAGGAAGAGCACCTGAGACACTTGGAGGAGATGCTTAGCATTTTGGAGGCTAAATCCTTGTTTTCCAAAGAATCCAAATGTCAGTTTGGAATGACCGAGCTTCTCTATCTTGGTCATGTGATCAGCTCTAAGAGGGTCAGTGTAGATCAAGAAAAGATCAAGGCTATCTTGGATTGATCACCACCAGAAAACCTCACTCAGTTGAAGGGGTTTTCTAGTCTTTGTGGGTTTTACAAAAGGTTTGTGAAGTGCTATTCTCAGATGACTGCTCCTCTCACAGATCTCACCAAAAAGGGGGAATTTACTTGGTCAGAAATGCACAAAACGCCTTCAATCAGTTCAAGCACCTTATGAGTTCATGTCTCGTATTGGTTATACCAGACTTCTCCAAGCCTTTCAAGTTGCAATGTGATGCTTCAGGAGAAGGTATTGGTGCTGTCCTCATGCAAGACAAGCATCCTATTGTCTTTGAGAGAAGAAAATTGAGGGGTGTAGAGAGGACATACTCCATTTATGACAAAGAGATGCTTGCTATCATGCACGCCTTGGCCGAATTCCAGCAATATTTGGTTGGAGGCAAGTTCATTGTGAAGACTGATCATAACAATCTTAAGCACTTCTTGCATTAAAAGGATCTTAATGATAGGCAACGGAAGTGGGTGAGTAAGCTTCAAGCTTAAGATTTGAAATAGAGTATGTCAAAGGGAAGAATAACATAGTGGTCGATGCCTTGTCAAGAAGGCCACATTTGAGCTCATTGGTGGAGATTATAGCTGATTGGAAGGAGCAGATCATTGCAGAGTATCATAAGAACTCCTTTCCCTCTGGCATAATTGATGGTACCTGCATGATGAAAGGTACAAGTTGGTGAATGATTTGATATTATACAAGGAAAGAATCTTCCTGGTGCTAAAATCAAAGCTCAAAATGAAGGTGCTCCAATCATTCCATGGCGTTCCCTTGGTTGGTCACCAAGGTTATTTCAAAACATACAGGCAAATTCGGGAGAGATTTTCATGGAAGGGGCTCAAGGATGAGGTCCTTTGCTATGTTAAGGAGTGTCAAATCTGGCAACAAAACAAAAATGAGCACACCTTTCCTACTGGTTTATTGCATCCCTTGCCCATTCCTAATCAAAAATGCGAAAGTATATGCATGGACTTCATCACAGGCTTGCCTAAGGTGCAAGGGAGAGATTGCATATTCATAATTGTTGATAGATTGACGAAGTTTGCTCACTTTTTTGCCATTAACACCACATTTACAGAAGCTTAGGTTGTTGATTTGTTCTTCAGAGAGGTGTTCAGATTGCATGGGCTGCCCAAGAACATTGTGAGTGATAGGGACAGCAAGTTCCTAAGCACATTTTGGCAAGAGATTTTCAAATTGAGTGGTATAGTGCTCACTCCAAACACTAGTTATCACCCACAAATGGATGGGAAAACTGAGATTGTGAACAAGTGGCTTGAAGGATATCTCAGAAATTATGTTTCAGGGCAGCAAAAGGCTTGGGTGAGATGGCTCCATTTGGGAGAGTACTGCTATAATTCTTCATATCACATGTCCATCAAAATGTCTCCATTCATGGCTCTGTATGGGTACGAAGCTCCTAGCTTCATTGATTTTCTTTTTGGTGACAGTAGAGCCCCTCAAGCGAGGGATATATTGCAGTAGAGTCACGATATTTTGAAATCTTTTAAGGACAATCTTCATCATGCCCAAAATCAACAGAAGATGTATGCTGATCAGCAACGTATTCAAGATGCACCCGAGGTTGGAGATATGGTCTATCTGAGAATTCAACCATATAGGCAGTCTACTCTCAAGAAGAGTGAAGTAGAGAAGCTTAAGCCACGTTTCTATAGGCCTTTCAGGATCTCCAGGAAAGTCGGAGAGGTGGCTTATGAGTTGGAACTACTAGAAAGTAGCAAGGTTCACAATGTCTTCCACGTGTCACATCTCAAAAAGGCACTTGAGCACAATATTGTTGCTTCTACTGAGTTGTCTCCATTGGATGAGGGACAATTAGTTTTGATTCCTGAGGCAGTGATTCATTTCAAAGAGCGCTCCTTTAGGAGGAGGTCCTGTTGATGTGATTTTTGTGACCGCACCAATCAGCAGAACAAAATAGTCCGAAGGCTACTCCGTTCTCTCTTGATCAAAGTATTCCGTGCGCTAAGATTGCAAGAAAGTTCGCACGTTCAACTCCAAGGTTCCGAAATACTTAGAATACCCTCAGTTAGTTTGATGTGAATTGCTGTTTTCACGAGGGGACTTACACAATTGTTCAGGATTCTTATAGTTAACAGTAAATCGATGATTGGAAGGGATTTGTATAATGCGGATGATTTAGCAATAAGTACGTTTTCCTAAAACTAACCAAAGATGAACGGAAAATAAATGAGTGTAAGGGAAGTTCTAAATTCTATGCAAGATATGTGGAGCTCGATTTCAGCAGACTTCGACTGAATTTCACCTAGCCTCACGTTGGACAGCTTCAACAAAATTGGTGCAATCTTCAAAGGGATAGCAAAAGATATTCAGATTACAATTTAGCATACATATACCATCAAGACGACGCAAATAAGCATACAAATTACAATCGAAGTTAAACTCAAGATAATTTCCAGTCGACCACGCAAGGCGAGCTTGTCATTAACAAGTTGCTAGTGGTATGGAATGAAATGAAGCTACTTCAATAGAACACCACACATCCAAAGTAAACTACTTGCATGAAATGAAAATTATGCTACTTGGATCCGAAAGGATAGAGAGACCTTGCTAGCTATCCATGACAAAGACGAATTCCACCATCAATGAAAAGTTCTATTATTATGAAAGTTTTACAAAACAATCTCTACAAAAGTTTTCAAAGGGAAACCTTTCTTTCTTCTCCACACTATGCTATGCTAAGCTACAAAATGATACTACCACTCTCTGCTCTAGTCTCTAGTCTGATGTCCAATCTAATTCTAATGAGGTACAAATGAGGGGGACTCCCCCTTTTATAGATAGCCCAGTCCAATGGACGGCTAAGATTACAATCAAAAGAGTGGCTAAGTTTAAGCCACCTCAGCCCTAACCCTAAAAACTGCCAGAATGGGGAGTGGTGTAATAAATGAGCAAAGATTCCCACTCACTCCCAAAAATAGTAAAGGAAATTAATGCCCACAATCAGTCTTCTAGAAGATCATCATCCAGTAGTGCATTCCCATTCTCCTTCTCTCTGGCTGCAAACTCAATGAACCTGCCAAGTACAGCCTCAACCTCCTGAACTGAAATGGGTGGAATACAATCAAGCTGGAACTCTAACACCGTGACTGACGTCTCATGCCATGCACAAGATTTTCTCCAAGCAACTAAGGAATCCTGCGTGCTCTGAATCAAGTTGGAGAAAGTAGAAGTGTTCTCAAAGTCATCCTGTATGAAGGTCTTCACCTCTGAGAAGTAAGGCACCAGCCTACCCCTCAAATTATCAACAGTCACCTCATCTGGATTCAACCGCCTAGTAAATATGGCCTCGAAGGTATTATGGACTCCATCAATGATATTGGCCATAGCCTTCCGTACTCTGGCTGAATCCGCCTGTGCCGTGTCGAAGAAACCACGTCCCGTGATTGCTGAGGAATACCATCTAGAAAAGTCGTACCTGTCATTCTCCTGAATGACCCCTCCATCAATCAGCAACCATAAAGGAACATGTCTCAATGCCTCAAGACGCCGAATAACCTTGCTCTGATAAACAGAAGCATCTCCCTAGGCCTGATCAACTGCCTCTATCCGTGCCAAAATACCGGAAGCTTGCTGAAAAGCAAGAGCAAGGTCCTCCATAAACTTCTTTGTCTCAACACGAACTCCTGTAACCCATTTGTCTGCTTCCTGTGCCATCTTCCCCAACTCTAACAAGCCACTAATCAACTCTCTAGGTATCTCAAGTGGAAGCTCTATCGCTGGAATCTCCTTCCCATGAGGACGAGACAATTGCTGCACATATCCAATCAAAGCCTTATGCTCTCTTTTCAACTTCTTGTACTTTCCTTCCTTTTTAAATAATTTGTCCTTGAGGGCGAGGTAGGAGTTATCACACTCCTCTACAATCTGTGCACCTGTGGGGCGTCCTAACTCCAAAGTTGTGACCACGTAGTTTTCTGGTACTGCTTCATCTCGGTCACAATCAACTTGTGGCACTGCCATGTGAAGGGTGCGAGAGCCATCCTCTTCAGTGGATATCTTCGAAAACTTTCGTGCTCTCTTTTTTTGTGGAGGTGCACTGATCTTGTTCAAAAACTCTTCCATTTCAACTGCTGGATCAATTTCTTCGCTGGGGCTCCTTCTCATCCTCTCTCTGAGCCAATCAGATACTGTATACTGTATATCAAATGGCTGCTGTTCTTGTGCCTCTACTTCACGAACTTGTTCAACTTCTATATCGTTCTGGCGAGGCTCATCATCCTCAAGTGGCTGAGTATCTCTTGAAACTATATCATCATCCTCCAAAGCCGTCTCCAACTCATGCTGAAACTGAGGGTCAGTAGTAGTCCCCTCATCAGTCTGCTGATCATCTCTACTAGGTGCGTTGACGCTCTGGCCAACTGACTCTCTCCGTGGTGGATGATTATTTTCCTGTACCGCTTGCACCTGATTCAATGCATTTCTTTGATCAGCAAACAAGGAAACCTCCTGTATACTTGGAGAATGTGTCTCCAATGGCGTGGGTGATTCAACTGCAACTCGTGGAGGCTCCGGCTGAACAGGTTCCTGCCGAATTGGCTCTTTCCTTCTAGATTCTGGACCTCGTGTGATTTGTTTCTTCCTGCTGGTGGTGGGTGTCCTGTGATCTCCCATCAAATTGTAAGTCAATGCAATCGACTTACTCTTCAGCCTGCTCACACGTCTGTCAACCCATGCTCTAGTGAATGTCAAGACCGGAATGGAAAGTGTGTCCAAATCTGCTATCTCTGGTTCTAACCAATTCGGGAGTGGAAGTGGAGTATTTCTTACTGCTTCATAATCTGAATGGATGACGTTCATGTCCTCATCCACCTGGTCTGGTACCGGAATGACTTCACACTCCCTAATCATGCTTATTGGCAGCCTAGAGAACATCCTCTTCCTGACCTCTGCTTCGTCTGATGCATTAGCCCAATAATCCTCAACGTTTGCCTTGTGTTTAAACTCTTTTGACAGTATCCATCTAATGTTGCTATGCGGATCATAGTGCTGTCGGCTGGTGTGATATGAAAAGTGATAAAACTGAAGCTCGCTCTCGGCTTCTCTAGCTGCCTGTAATGAAGGACACACCTCATCGGAATTGCCCATGGCAATTGGGAAGTCAACACCTCCCTTCTTCTTTTTCTTCTGAATCTTATCGTAGGCAACCAATTGCCTAGATATCTCTAACATCAATATTCTATTGGTTGGGTACTTAGGCAGCCTATATGGATATGAGGAAAATCCTTGCAGCCTTATGTAAGAAAACTTCGGAAATTGTATAAACCAGCACCCATACCTCTCAATCAATTCCTGGGCTTCCCTCGAGATCATGTGATGCATCCGATCCTGAAGTGTTCTCGTAATGTGCATGGTGAAGGCGTCATTGGCACGCTTGTAATGAGTGGTACTTGTCAAGTGCAATTGCGGACAAGCCTCGTGAATTTTGAACTGGTGAGGGCCACAACCAACAGGTTCCTTGTATGAAATTCCCCTATACTTCGTCATACGGGCCAGCATGTAAATGATGTAAGAGCTCATATAAAATGTCTTCGTTCTTCTTAGGCTCAGGAGCTGCTCGTGCAAGTTGTCACTAATCATTGCAGCCCAGTTGACGTAATCCTTTCCTTCCAGCACGAGGTTGATGTAATAGAACATCCACGACTCAAAAATAAATGACTGCGGGCAACCTCCAACTCGACTCAACATCATGATAAGATCACAATAATCCTGCTTCAAGTCGTCTGCTATGATTTGTCTCGGCAGCTTCGTACGAGAAGGTCTGGGGTTGCTCATCCAGTGAGTATTGATTGTCTCTGTACACCTCTCGAATGCAGAAGCATACATTCGCTCAGCTCGTTCTCTGGACTTGTAAATCATGTTTCTATGCACTGGGATTCCAAAAGCCTCGCCAATAGCTGAAGGAGTGAGGTTGGCAAGCACTTGTCCATTTGGTGACATGATTGACCTGTGTTCCTTCTCGTAGCAGTTGGCGCACTCCATTATCAGTTCCTAACACTAAATGGCTGGTGGGAAACTAGTAGCTGCATATAATCCACTTCGAACAATGTTGTGTGAGGTGTCCGAAGGATGATGATGACCAATTCCCAGTATCTTATTCTTGAACGCCTCCAAGTTGAAAGTGCCCAAATTGGTATCATTCAACTTGCCCAACTTCGAAGTGAACTTTGACTCTGGCATAAATGTCTTGCTCAGCTTCTTGATAACTGCTTACCTGGATGCACCATTGTTGTCCTTGCTAGTTGTCCTTGCCTCAACCATCTGCAAAACAATAAACATCCATGAGTAAATTAATTTAGAAAATAAATAAAATATTGTGCAGGGGCTGCCAGTCGACTTCAAGAACTTGAGAAGCTGCAATAACATTTCTCATTCGCAAACCTCAGCTTCTTCTTCAATAGATTTCGAGCTTCAATACTTAGAAAACAATTTCTAAGTAAGCTTTAACTTCAGCAACTTAGCAACTTCAAGCTTTGATAAAATCGCCCACTTTACTCTAGCAATCAACAACTTCAAGAGACTTATCAAGTGCAGATTTTAGTAACTTCACTCTTGTAAATTCGCACTTCTTCAATCAACAAATCAGCCAGTGCGCACTTTCTTAATTCTCAGCAATATTCCTTTTCAAATCAAAATTTCTCACTTGTATTGGCAACTTCAAACTTCAGCAACAAAATCGAGCTTCAGCAACTCACAAGTTTCAGCCTTCAGCAACTCACTCACTAGCTTCAAAAATTCGAACTTCTTCAACAATTGTGGCCACAGCAAAATTTCGAACTCCTTCAACACTTCAGTCTTCAGCAACTTCCCCTTCAGAAATTCGAACTTCTCCAGCAACCTTTAGCTTTAGCAGCAAATTCAGCTTCACCTTCAGAGCAAATTTGAACTTCTTCAACTGGTGAGGAGAAATGAAAAACCTCTCAATTCTTATAGCAAAAATCGAATTCTAGAAGGAGCCAAGTATAGCCAGTGCATTAAATCTCCACTACTCCACTTCAAGAATTCGAATTTTCCCTCTCTGGTATTTTTGACACTTGTCCGAGAATCTCAACCTTCTAGAAGTTCAACTTTGACTGGCATCTTTTGAATTCATTTTCAAATTTTTTTTAATTTAAACTCATCAATTTAACAATTTCTATAAGCTAGCTGAAGTTCTGTCTTGCGAAATTTAAATTTTAATCACCTCTGACACTCTAGGAAATTCACCAGTGAAGAATTCAATCAAAAATATCTAGGCAATTCACTTCAAATTCGTTGTCTGAAGAAATTCATCTTGAAAACACATTTTATTCACTTTGCCTTAGAAAATTTTAAAATTTTCCCTTAGGAAAATTCACAATTCGAGCACCGATTAAATTCTTCATGCTGAAGGCCTTGGCGAAGTGCGGAAGACATAGAAATCCATTCCTCATCACAAACGTCTAGTACCCAGAAGAAAATTTTCTCTGAAACGCGATGAATCCATGGGTACACAACGAACGGGTTCATTTAAATTTTAAAAATTTGAACCTTAGAAAAATATTATTCAATCAATTTTAATCCTGTTCTTCACATTTGTTGCTCTGACTCGAATTTTTTTTAACTCGTCTTGCAATGCCAATATCTCTGACTTCATCACTGGAAAAACTTGCTCGTGCTTCAAGAAAATAAATTTCATCACCTTCATGTCCAGGCATATTTTCTAAGGAAGAAAATATTTTGCCTTAGAGAAATTTTAAATCACCTTGCATTTTGAAAATTTCGCCTTGGGAAATTTTTTTATTCAATTCAACCAACTTTGTCCGTGGCGAGGAAAAACCATCAACTTCACTTAGAAATTTTTCTTGAAGGCACATGTCACATTTTATTTTTCATTCACCACCTTGCGTTTTATTTCACACTTGAAAGACATTTCATTTAAAACTCCAACGCCTTAGCAATATTCATTTTAACATGGCGCATATTAGCATGTGTGCAGGATATGCCTTAAGTCCACGCCTTAGCAATTTCATCACTTGGCATTTTTTTAGCGCCTAGCAACACTTACATCATCTTGCATTTATCTCACCACCCTAGGCGCATATGACACTTGAAGGAGAATATTGACCACGCCTAGCATATTTCATCTTCACCTTAACTTTTACCTTGCTTACCACCTTACATTCACTTTTACTCATTTCAACTTGGGCGCATATTGGCATGCATGAAGGATGACTCTTGGACTTCCCTGTTTTTGTCTTCACATGCCCTCTTTTGGGCGCATTTGAGCCTAGGAGGAGGATGGGCCCATATAAGAGGGTGAGGAGGATTTTAAATTTCCAACGCCTTGCATGTGACTCTTCATCTCCCTTATTTTTGTCCTCACATGGCCCCATTTGGGCGCATTTATACATGCAAGGAGGACAAACTTTGTTGACTCTTTGACTCATTTGCTGCATGGGCGCATTTCTCAAGGTGTGAGGGATGAAAATTGATACCACGTCCTCTTGTGACCTTTCAACTTCTCTTTTTTGTCCTTACATGCCCTCTTTTGGGCGCATTTTGCATAGGGAGAAGGATGAAACTCGTTGACTCCCTTGACTTTCTTTCATTTTGGGTGCATATCACACCTCATGAAGGATGGGCACAAATGGAGGGTGGTGGAGGATATCTTGCCTTAAAAATTTTTTTTCTCATCAAACTCTTAGAGTGGGCGCATTTTGCTATGTGTGCAGGATGAAAAACTTTGACCTTTTTGACCTTTTGTTGCATGGGCGTTGTTGATGTGCTTTTCGTGACCGCACCAACGTAGAATAAAGTCGCCAACGGCTACCCTATTCTCTCTTGATCAAAGTATCCAGCACGCTAAGATTGCGAGAGAGTTCGTGCGTTCAACTCCAAGGTTCCTTTAGTGCGAATAGTCTCAGTTGGCTCGATGTGATTTGCTGGTATTTCAAGGGGACTTACGGAATTGTTCAACAACAGAGAAAGGGATTTTCACAATTCGACAGATTTATCAATGAAGCGCGGGTTTCCTATTCTAACCAGAAAGTACTGAATTTAAATGAGCGTAGGGCCTAAGAAGTTTATGTTCTACTCTAGGGCGTGGGACATGACGATCAATTCTTACGGACTTCAACCGGGCCTTGCTTTGCCTCGCTTCGGACAACTTCCACAAAACCGGTGCAATCTTCAGAGGAGTGGCGAAAGATGTTCAAATTATAACTCAACATGCAAGCACCATCAAGACGATGCATACGAACACGTGAGTCACAATCGAAGTTAAGTTTGAAAAGTAATCCAGTTGACCACGCAAGGCGAACTTACCGTCAGCAAGCTGCTAGCGGTATGGATAAAAATGAAGTTGCCTTGATTAACGCCACCAATCCACAACTAACATCTACTTGCATGAAAATGAAAACTACTCTACTTATGCTACTTGAAGTTGAAGGGATGAAGAAATCTTGCTAGCTACTTATAACAAAGACGAATTCACCATTCAATGAAAGATCTTTTATTACAATAGTTTTTCGCAACAATCTCTTACAAAGTTTTCAAAGGAAAACTTTCCTTCTTCTTCAAACTAAGCTATCAATCTATACTAAGCTACTTCTAAGTTTTCCCTCTACTCTATGCTTATTGTCTAACTTCTACTCCTAATTTTTACTTTCTAATGAGTTACAAATGAGGGGGACTCCCCCTTTTATAGATGGCCCAGTCCAACGGACGGTTCAGATTACAATCAGCTGGATGGCCCAGATTGTGCCACCTCAGCCCTAAACAAGATTCACCCTAAAAACCGCCACCAAGAGCAGTGGGGTAATAAATGAGCAATTAATGGCCACCATCCTTCTAGAAGATTCCCGTTTGTAGACGCGTTCACACTGTTCTTGATCTTCTTCTTGACGTTGTTCTTCAACTTTGCTCGAGCTTCTATTCTTTTCTCCATCTTGAGTTTTGAAAACATTTCTTCATTGTTACTAAGTCTCAACGCTTAGCCATTTTCTTGCAACTTTTCTTCCTTCGAAGTTGAAATGTCATCTTGGATTACTTTCTTCATTACTTCAAGTCGTCACCGCTTGGTCTCGACGTTTCTCCTGCAAAACAAATAAAAGAAGAGCATCAGAACACTTCATAATATAAATCCAACTTACTTACCAGGATTTTCACGCTCTAACTTCCAAGCGTTCATTGTCTTCACTAGCCAACTTCGCGTTCAAATTCTTCATGCCTTAGCCAAATTTCTCCTTCTTGAGGGCGCATTAAGAGATGTACTTTAAGATCATCTTTTGAAGGTGTTAACTTCAACTGCATCTTCTTCAAGAAATTTATTCCACCAGCTGAAGTGTTGACAATTTTGATTTCATTCATCCCTGGCTCAGGAAGATTATCTTCACGAAGAATTTGAGAAAATTCACCTAGGCAATTCCTTTCAAATTCATCGTCTAGATGATTTTACCTTGAAAACACATTTTCTTCACTTTGCCTTAGAAAATTTTAAAATTTCCCTTAGGAAAACTCATCAATCCTGTGCCCATAAAAAATCTCCATCCTAAAGGCCTCGACGAACTGTGGAAGACTTCAAAATCCACTCCTTGTTGAAGATCTTCAATACCCAGAAGAAATTTTTCTTCAGAGCTTGTTGAATTCATGGGTATACAACGAACAGGTTCATTTAATTTTCTTGAATTTTGAACCTTGGAAAAATAATTTTTTAAACAAATTTAATCCCGTTCTTCACATCTGTGAACATTTCTTGTTGCTCTGACTTGAAAATATTTTTGTTGGCCCTGTGCAGCTGGCATCATTGGACTCCCTCACTGGCAATCCTACTCGTGATCTAGGAAATTTCATCACTATTTCAACTTGGGCGTATTTCTCCTAAGGAAAATTTCTTTGCCTTAGAAATTTTTTGAATCACTCAACACTTTTGAAAATTTTGCCTTAGGAAATTTTATTCATCTTCCTTCATCTGCTAGTGGTGGAAACTTTTGTCAATTCATCTTAGAAAATTTTCTTTTAAAGCACATCATGCCTAACATGCTTTATTTTATTCATCAACTTGGGCACATATTAGACTTCATGAAGGACACTTTGTTTAAAAATCCAACGCCTAGCTTACTCTTTAATCTCCCCCTGGGCGCATTTTATGTTTGAGGAGGACATTTTAACTTTCAACGCCTAGCATCACCTTATGCCTTGGGCGCATTTGGCTCTTCATGAAGAATATTCAACTTGTCTAGCAATATTTTTGTTCAAATCTCCACCTTACACACTTGGGCGCATATCACACTTGGGGAAGGATAACATTTCTAACGCCTTCCCTTATTGTTCATCACTTAGCAATATCATCCCTCAAGTCTAGGCGCATCCCATACTTCATGAGAGAATACTTCACACTTCAACGCCATAGTCATTTTCACTCATTAACTTTACCACGTTTCACTCTATACCCACCTTTTGCATGGCGCATATCACATGTGTAGGAGAAATGACATTTACCACGCCTTCTTGTGACCTTTCATCTCCCTCATTTTGTCTTTACATGCCCTCACTTGGGCGCATTTGAGCATGCATGGAGGATAAACTTTTCAAACGCCATCTTGCTTTGTTGACTCCTTTGACTTCCTCCAACAAGTGACCTTTCAACTTCCAGCTTTTGTCCTCACATGGCCTCATTTGGGCGCATTTTTCCTAGGCTGAAGGATGGGCGCATTTGGGGGGTGGTGGAGGATATTTGTACTTAGAATTTTTTTTCATGCCACTACCTTGAGTTGGGCGCATTTAGCTATGTGTGCAGGATGAAACACTTTGACCTCTTTGACCTTCTTGTTGCATGGGCGCATTTTGCCATAGGAGGTGGACGAAACTTCGTACTTAGAAACTTTTCCATGCTCAGCCTATGAGGAGGGCGCATTTTGCCATAGGAGCAAGATGAACTTTTGCCTTAGAAATTTTTTCTTGTCTCATGCTGGAGTGAGCGCATTTCACCTGTGCTGGAGGATATCTTTCAAACTTAGAAATTTTTATGTCTCTTCATCCTTGAGGGCGCATTTGGAGGTAGCTGCAAGATTTTCTCAGACTTGAAGATTTCAAACACTTCCATTCTTCTTGAGGGCGCATATTCAAGGTGAAGCAGGATATTTCTCAGACTTAGTCACTTTTCCTCGCCTTCGCCAACTTCTTACTATAAATAGTAAGTCTCTTGATTTTCACACCTCTGAGGCTCAGATCGTTTTGAAATTTTGAACACTGGGTCTTCACGACTTCATCAACCTGTTGACACTGCTATTTCGGGTTGGCATGCTATTTTTAGCCCACTTCTGAAGGTGATTTACTACAAATAGTAACTGGTCGTTTCTGATACCTTCACAACTCCGTTCGATTTGGAATTTGAATGACACGCTCCTCACCACGTGCCCTACCTGCTGACATCGGCGCCTGCTGCTGATTTGCTATTTTTAGCCTGTTTCTGAAATGACTTACTATAAATAGTAAGTGCTCCGTTTGCCTTCAAATTTTACCAGCAGATAGCTTGAAGGATGCTGATCGCGGTGGTATACACCGGTTTTCAAAAATTCTGACTTTTTGCCCCTCTTTTCGGGCCCCGAAGCTGGAAACCCTAATTCATCTTGCATGCATAACAAATGATCTCCGTTAGCTCTCATTTTTGTTGCATTGCGATCAGCTCGTGATTCTGAAGTGCTGGGAGGCGGCTGCTGGGATGTATCTGCTAAAAATAGTAAGTTCCTTAATAAGTGATCATCTCCGTTTGCATGTCACGTCACTGCGAAGCTCTCGAAAAACCCATAAGGAATATGCAGACATGCAAACTCTAAAAATAGCCTCTGAAGGCTGAACTCTGAAAGTTGTCATCTCATTTTGCATGTTATACTGTCGCGAAGGTCTCTGAAAACCCAGAAGGAATCCTCAGACATGCATTGAAAAACTCTGCATATAGGCCCTGAAATTTGCTCCGGAAGTTGAACTGCTAAAAATAGCAAGTTGTCTGTTTCAGCTCAAATTTTGTACACGAGCAGCTTGATGCGTTCTGAATGCAGTGTGACTGTTAAAACTTCGAAAAGTGTCGAGAAAATGTTCCAAATTTCATGCTTACTAAAAATAGTAAGTAGCCAGAATCTGATGAAACTTAGCAAGAAGTTAGCTGGAAGCATGCTGACATCAATGTTAATCTCAGTTTTCAGTTTATTCACCTTACTTGACCTCGGATTGACCAGAAAGATAGAAACCCTAATTTTCAGACTTGGCCAAGAGTTCCTGTTCAAGCTCAAAGACTGGCACATCCCCGAAAAGACAAACAGTAGAAAAGAGAGACAATGACAAAACAAACTAAAATCAAGCCAAAAGTTCGAAACGAAGCAAAAATTAGGGGGGTCTCCATTTGCAATGGGGCGATGTGTGAAAAAAGGTCACAACAGGCGCATTTTACCCAGTGAGCAGGACGAACTTTGTGCCTTAGAAATTTCTCAACTTCAGCTGAGGTGGGTGCATTTCCTGGGTGCTATAGGATGAAATCCAATACTTAGCCATTTTTTTCTTCGTCTTCGCCAGTTTATCCATGCCTGCTATTTATAGTAAGCCCCTCAATTTTCACACTTCAGAAGCTCAGGTCGATTTGAAATTTTGAACACTGGATCCTCATGACGCCATTAGCCTGTTGACACTGCTATTTCGGGTTGGCCTGCTATTTTCAGCCCATTTCTGAAGGTGGTTTGCTATTTATAGTAACCTCTCGTTTCTGATACCTCCACAACTCCATTTGCTTTGAAATTTGAATGAGGCGCTCCTCACCATGTGACCTGCCTGTTGACGTCGACGCCTGCTACTAACTTTCTATTTTTAGCCTGTTTCTGAAATGACTTACTATAAATAGTAAGTGCTCCGTTTGCCTTCAAATTTTATTAGCAGATAGCTTGAGAGATGCTGATCGCGGTGGTATACACCGGTTTTCAAAAATTCTGACTTTTTACCCCTCTTTTCAAGCCCCGAAGCTGGAAACCCTAATTTGTTCTGCATGCATGTCAAATGATCTCCGTTTGTTCCCGTTTCTGCTGTATTAGGATCAGCTCGTGATTCTGAAGTGCTGGGAAGCGGCTGCCGGAATGCACCTGCTAAAAATAGTAAGTTCCCAAATGAGTGACCATCTCCGTTTGCATGTCATATCATCGCGAAGCTCTCGAAAAACCCATAAAGAATATGCCGACATGCAAAGAAAACCCTGAAACGCAAACCCTAAAAATAGCCTCCGAAGGCTGAACTCTGAAAGTTGTCTCATTTTGCATGTTATACTGTCGCGAAGGTCTCTGAAAACCCAGAAGGAATCTCCAGACATGCGTTGAAAAACTCTGCATCTAAGCACTGAAATCTGCTCCGGAAGCTGAATTGGTAAAAATAGTAAGTTGTCCGTTTCAGCTCAAATTTTGCACACGAGCAGCTTGATGTGTTCTAAATGCAGTGTGACTGTTAAAAATTCAGAAATGCTGAAAGATTGCCTGTAATTGCACACTTACTAAAAATAGTAAGTAGTCAGAATTTGATGAAACTTCAGTGGAAGCCTGCTGGAAGCACATTGACAACAGTGTTAGTCTTTGTTTTCAATATATTCACTTTGTTCGACCTCGGACTGACCAGAAAGATGGAAACCCTAATTCTCAGACTTGGCCAAATTTCACGTTTAAGCTTGTAGACGGGAACGTCCCCAGAAGGAAGACATTAGAAAAGAGACAGACAACGAGAGAGAAACAAAAACCAAAGCCAAAAAGACCAGAATGGAGCAAAAATTAGGGGGTCCCCATTTTGAATGGGGCGATGTGTGAAAAGGTCACAACAGGTCCATTAAGGAATATCTGGTGAAGTGGAAGAATCTGTCAATTAAGGATGCTACTTGGGAGGATGAGCAGATTTTGCAAAATACAGACTTGCGATTGCTTGGGGACAAGCAATCTTGGGGAGGGAGGACTGTAATGTCCCCTTCTCGGTCCTAAACATTTCAGTGACCATTAGCCTATTTTCAAAGTACCGTAGGCTATTTGGAGGCGTTTCAAGGGATTCCAAGATTCTTAGAGGATTTTTGTCTGCATTTCAAGGGCCAATTGTAATGGCTTGCCAAAGTTTTCTTGGGATTTTTGGGTTTTCTGAGATCCTTGGTGAGAAATAACTACCATTTTTAGCAATGTCTATTTTTAAAACTTACTATTTTTATTAAGTCACAGTTGGATCTCAAATTGGGCTAATTTTGAGTTTGGACACACATACTATTTTTAGCAGTATGCTATTTTAGTAAGTGTTATTTTTGGTAGCGGTCTTGGCAACAGTTCAGTGCAGGATTTCTATTTTTGGCAGTGGTGGCAATTTCACTTGTTGGAGTCCTGATATTTGTGGTAGTTTGTGCTTCCACCATCCTTGGAGTAAACAAGGCAAAAATGCCAATTTAAGTTATAAAAATACTAAAAGTTCAAAAAGGCCCCTTAGACCTCCGCGCCTACCCTAGGTGAATTCAAGTTGTTTTTAAAAGATGTTTTTTTTACTCATTCTCATGTGGGCACCCAAGATGAAGGTTTAAAGTGAAATTTAAATTGAATATTATTTTCCCAACGAGGGAATACCTTTTGGAGGGAAAAGCCTTTGAAATTTTGGAGCCCTAATTCCTGTATATACATCCCTCTTGCTCTCATTTGGCTTATCCAAACATATGATAACGAAGTGTTGCTAGATTGTGGAGAGAATCCTTGGGCTTTGAGGATGAAAACCCTCAAAATTGGCTTCAATTTCAGGGTTGCAAGACACTCCCAAGTTGGACATTGGAGTAGCTCTATTGCAGGGGCTACCATTGAGCATATTTGTGGTGATGGCTTTCATTTCTCTTTCAGTTTCTAATTGCTATGATGTTTTCTAGACATGTTTTGGTGTGAAGTGTTGATTGCAGCGTTGTAGGAGCCCTTTGGAGTGTTGTTTTCAGATTTTGGTGTTGTTGGTTCGAGTTTTTCCATAGCCCAGCTTTCCTACCTTTTCACTCACGCTAACTAGAGAACTTGGTAACTTTCTATGGGTGTTGGTTCATTGCATTTCTTGACCTTGGGCACCGCTATTTGCAAGTTTTCGGATTTTATGATGAAGGTTCTGAATTTTGGGAGCTGGTCACCCCTCTAGGGAGGCCATACATTTTGGGTGTAAAGGCACTTGCTGTTGCTGATTGCATTTTCACTGTTGTTGGACTTCAAACCTGCCTTGGCCTTGTTGTTTATGGTGATTTGGAGGTGCCTAGACCTATCCTCTACCTTGCAAACGTTGTGGATGAGTTTATTGGTGATTTGGTGAGGTTGTGTGCTTTGGGGAGCTTGCTGTGTTGATGAATGATAGCTTAGGTCAGATATAAACGATGATTGCTATAAGCATCATCATCGTTTATATAAGATCAATTGCTCTTCATATTTAATATTTCTAAAATAAGTAAAATCGAATTTTATAATGCATGTATAAAATCGAATTTAAATAAATGATGTTCAAAATACACATTGAATAAAATTCGGAATTCATATAATATATATCCGCCATGTGTGAGGGGGTATATGTGTTAAGTATGTTTAACCGAATGATAATCGGTTGTAAAGGAAACCCGCACGCCCAAAGGGACACGTCCCTTGAGCGGACGTGTCTCCACGTGTGGAGACACGTCCTCTCAAGAGACGCATCCCTTGGGGGCGGGTCTCCTTACATACAAAAAGGAGTTCCACTCTTGATATGCAAACATCGAAATTATGTTCTGCAATC
This sequence comes from Sequoia sempervirens, assembly GCA_007258455.2. Taxonomy (NCBI): domain Eukaryota; kingdom Viridiplantae; phylum Streptophyta; class Pinopsida; order Cupressales; family Cupressaceae; genus Sequoia; species Sequoia sempervirens. Next base: position 102,629 of record VDFB02084427.1, read on the forward strand.
AGTACATTCAGCATTAAGAGAAGAAATCTGAAAATCGTCTTTGACTTAGAATTTCTCACACAAAATTTCAGACCTTAGTTTATTCTTAGATTTCTAGGATCCTATTTGATAAAGATTTGATTACATTTACATGGTATCAGAGCCACGTTGTGTGAATCCAAATCAAATCTAAATATCAAATTGCTCAAGAAAATTCGTATTTTCTAGAATCAAATTCACATCACATTCTTCATAATGTCAAGTGTGATCAGATTTGAAGATCGTCTTGCAGGAGCAGACAATTTCACATCATGGAAATTTAGAATCATGATGATCCTTAAAGAGAATAAGCTAGACTCACTTGTGAGAGAAAATATGAAGGAACCAGAGTCTGAACCTGAGAAAACTCAATGGATGGAAAACAATGAAAAGGCCATGAAAATCCTAGTAGATGCAGTTAGGGATCATATAGTGCCCATCCTAGCAAAACATGAAACTGCATACCATATGTACAAATCTCTTGAGAGTACTTATGAGATCAACAACACCTGCAAGACTCTTGCATTAAAAAGGCAAATCAACAATGCTCAAATAAACAAAGGAGAGTCCATTAATGCATACTTCATGAGGATTATTGAACTAAGGGATCAATTATCCACAATTGGATATCAGATTGATAGCAAAGAGTTAACTCTAATTGCACTAAGAGGCCTACCAAACTCATGGGAGTCATTTGTTCAAGGAATAAGTGCAAGATCTAAACTCCCTAAGTTTGACAGGCTAAGAACTGATTGCCTTCAAGAAGAAACAAGACTCTCACAAAAGAAAACAAACAGAAAAACATAGATGAAGACATTCATGTACTCAACACATCGTCTAATAAAAGGAATAAGAAAAACTCCTACAAGAAAGGATCTTTTAAAAGAAAGAGAAATTCCAATGGAAAGGGATCTTCTAAAAGGAAAGACATCTCTCAAGTGCAATGCTTTAGATGTGATCAATATGGCCACTATGCAATGAAGTGCCCTGACAGATCAAAGCAACAAGCATCTTTTGCCAAAGTAGGAAAAACAAATTCAGATCATGAATCTGAGAACTTTGTGTTCTATTCAGCCTTATCTAGTCAAGTATCTAAAAATATCAACAACTGGGTGATTGATAGTGGTTCTTCAGGCACATCACAGGGTTTAGAGAACACTTAGACACTATGACTGAAGAGTCTGATGAAGATGTAACAATTGGGGATGACTCTACACATCAAGTAAAAGGGGTTGGAACTTGTTCCATCACATTGAAATCTGGTCTCTCCCTTCAACTCACTGGAGTCTTATTTGTACCTGGAATAAAGAGGAATCTAATATCCATCTCTGCCCTTGAAGACAATGGATATAGGGTTACATTTATGGATGGAAAAGTTCTAGCATGGCCTAAAAACTCAACTATCAAGAAAGCCCAAACCATAGGTGTAAGACAAGGGTACCTTTACAAACTTTGCACTAAAGTTAAACAAGCCCTTACCCTTGACACCTTTGAGTCAAATGAGATTTGGCATAGAAGATTAGGACACCTTCATTTCCGTGCCCTACCTTCTATGGAAAAACTTGTAACAGGCTTACCTAAGTTAAAACCATCTCATGAAGGAACTTGTAAAGGTTGTGCCTTAGGAAAAAATACAAAGGGATCCTTTCCCATTAGTTTGAGCAAAACCCTAAATGTGTTAGATCTGGTTCACTCTGACTTATGTGGACCCATGTCTGTACCTTCTAAAGCAGGATTTCTATACTATGTCATATTTATAGATGACTTCTCTAGGAAAACCTGGATCTATTTCCTTAAGTGTAAAGAGTCAATAGAAATCCTCAAAAGGTTCAAAGAGTTCAAAGCACTTACGGAAAACTTCTCCGGGAAGAAAATAAAAACCTTAAGGACAGACAATGGGAAAGAATACACCTCTAAAATTTTTAAGGAATTCTGCATGAGTGCTGGAATTAAGAGGGAGTTCACAGTGGCCTACAACCCTCAACAAAATGGGGTTGCTGAAAGAAAAAATAGAACCATTGTAGAAGCTGCCAAAGCAATGTTGCTTGACCAAAACATTGAAATCTCTTTCTGGGCAGAAGCCTCTAGGATTGCTGTCTACATCCAAAATAGATCTCCTCATTCTCATCTTGATAACAAAACTCCTGAACAAGCCTTCACTGGCATAAAACTTGACATTAGTCACTTTAGGATTTTT
>VDFB02084429.1:0-30150 GCA_007258455.2 Sequoia sempervirens
TGATTTAAATAATTATTTTCTTTAAAATTTTGTTAATAATACACAAGGAAAACAATGTTGGAACGAATCATGTTTCTTATTAAAAAGAGTAAAGAATTATATAGTAAAGTTACATAAAAGTCTATAAATATCTTAAGTGATGAACATATTACTCAGGAATCAAACTTTATCCAATCACATCTCTAATTTTTTTAATATATAACATAATAACAAAACATACCATCATTTTCACTACTTAAACATCAAACTTTCAACATATTGAAAAGAATTTGAATTCCTACTAACCAAACAAAAAATAATTGAAACTTTGCAATATTTAGCTATGGTACACTTTTAGACCAACTAATAACTTGAAGTTCCCTATAGATGTCTATCAATTTTATCTATAACCTAGGGTTACCTACAAGAGTAATATAATTAAACCATTGTTGCTACATGAGATATGTGGATTTCACTAAAGCACATTTGAGTAGATACAAGTGAAAATCTAAATCCGACCTTGCTCTCGAATGTTTAAAAAGGTTTACTACCAACAAAATGGAAAATCGGTGTGGTGAATTTCAATGAGTGTCTTATTCTATTAAATGAGCATCTTGTTTTATAAATGACACACTTACAGTGTATAGTTATGATATTTTATTTGAGACAAAAAAATATTTATTTCACTTGTTACTGAATGTATTTATACTTTTCTATTTAACATTCATAGGTTTTTATGTGTTTAAGTATGGGTCTATCTTGACTAACATTTTATTTATTTATTTACTTGTTTACAATATATAGTATAAATATACGTTATGATTGAATATTATAAACAAAAATATAACAACAATTGAATCATATTCAACTAATTCTGACCACTTTCCCCTAAAGGCTGAGGGAGCAATGCTAATACAAGAAAAAGAGGCTTCAACCTTGTATGTGACAAAGCCCACCAGTTATTCAAGACAAGCTCCAACCTTGTATGTGGTAGAGCCCAATAGTTTCAAGATAGTCCAGAGAATGGAATCCTATTAAATTTAGTTAGGATAATTTATACATTTGCTCTCACATATTTTTCTCTAATTTTTTATGCCAAAGGTGTATCCAATTTGAAAGACATCAACCTCCATGGTTGACCTTTGTCCACAGTAGCTGGCCAATGATTGAAATGGAATGAGCCATCGATCATCTTTTGCTCATAAAAAGTAGAACACCTGTATTTATGCCACATTCAATCCACCGCCTTCATGATGCATGAAATGAAAAAATTTAATGATGTCCACAAGGCCAAATAAGCCTATGGGACCCACGAGCAGCACAAGAGCCACCCACAAAAAGGCCCTAAATAGATTGCAAACTCCGTTCGAGATTAGCCCTTCTGCAGTGAATTTTGATAATAAAGTTTGCAATTTTGTCTAATCCTGATTCTTCAAACAAGGTATTTAAATTATTGACTTGCATGGTGTCCCCATAACTAGCTCAGATGTCTTTATACGCTGAGCACTCCATGGTGAAATTCCATTCCGTCTCCACCATACCCATGTTACGAAATCAACATTTTCTATTTTCCCACTCCTCTTTAGGAACCACCCACCTGCCCGTTTCACACCTAAGATGGTGTGAACTAGTATGCAATTGAGCTATCAACATTTTTTCTTTCCATTTGATATTCGCTCCTATATAGGCCTATATCCACTTGAGCTATATATTTTTGCATTGAATCCACTTGCAATTGTCCGCCCACCGGTGCTAGGTAAAGGTCATAACTCTCCTTTACTTCCTGGTGTCATGGAAAGAACAACAAAAGAACAACAATTCATTTGAAATTGATCAACCGACGCATTAGGTGCGTAGAGTCGCAGGGCAACAAATCCACTCTTACCTTTACATTTGGACTACTCTTCACCCACACTTTGTATACGGTGTTGTCGCTGCTCGCGTTGTTCACCATCCTCCTCTGCACCTAAGCACACTAATTTTGTGTATTAAGAAACTTTGTTTTTAGGGAAAGTTAGGTGGCTTGTTTTAGGGGGAAAAAAAAGGAGAAGCGCTAGAGGGGTTGGGGAGAAGAGGGCGGCGCTCTGGTTCCGAGGAGGAGCAGAAAACAAAAAGGAGAGGATATCTGAGTTGGGGTGGGAGATTTAGGAAGGCATGAGTGCAACATGAGGAGTTTTGGTGCATGGGCGAACTATGGGGAAAAGGCGCTTTAGTTTTCCATGCTTGTGCAGGTTGAGGAGGTAATTCCTTGTTCTTATATTAATCTTTGTGTCTCCAAAGAAAACCTTTGTCCTTGTCCATTTTGTTTTTATTCTCTTGCGGAGGCAAGAAAGCAAGCTCTGTAAGATCTTTCAAATTGGTGTTATTTTTTGGCCTGTACATGCAAACCACTACCCTGATTAAATAGTTATTAGATTTAATCTTACCTGGGAATGGCATTCATGCCTGGTGCCAAGAATGTTGATGAAAACAGGAGTAGGAGCTAGATGCTTTTGGTTTTATTTTTGTGTATTGGTATGAATATAAATGAGTGCAACAATAGTTTTCAAAGTGGTGAGAAATCCAGTCAGAAGCAAAATAATATCATAACTTAATATATTATGTTTAAATTAAATAATATAAATTTTAAAATATAAACTAATAAATCAAACCAGAAAGTGGCCCAATGTAATCCCCCTTTACCAAATCCTTCCAAAGAACTGAACAAAAAATTCAACAAGGCTGGACCTGATGTAGGATCATGATAGGGAGACCCTCAACAGGGTCAAATTGATGATTAATTCAAGTCTGTTAAAATTTATCACACTGCTTATTAGCTCCAAACAGTCCTTGTTTCAACATCTTCAATCTGAAGACAGGTACTGTTGCTGATTAGTCTAGCCAGGTAAATCCAAGGATCTGCACAAATCTGATTTTTAGTTTCAGTAGTTAAGGCATGAATGAGTAAAGATCAGAATTACAAGACTTTACCCATCATATTGGTGGAAGATCCCACCCCATAACATATTCTGAAGCAGACCAAACCTTATCATATTAGTTGTTGCCAATTATTATACTTGCAGGTTCCTTGGTAGACATTTACACAAAATGCCACAAAGAAATTCAATGGAATGATTGCAGTTTCCTTGGTAGTACATCAAAACCCTAATTGTATCCTTTTTATTAGCATGTTGTTTACTCTTAACCTGTTCTCAGGATAGTCCTTTACAAAAGACCTAATTTTCAATATGTTGTTGTAGACAGAACACCTTGTTTTGGCAGTCTTTCTCCCTAGATAAGCATTAAGAATGTCAATGCAAGAACACCTCTCCTTTAGCATGCTACGAATGAAAATGTAGCATAGCTCTGTCATGGAGGCGAATACTGAAATCAGCGAGGAAACGTGGAGGGAAATTTTCATTACTTTTATATGGTTGCTACCTCTAAAGATCTATCGCTACATGTCAATCTCGACCAACTAAGATTTATAGCTGCACGTTAATGGCAGATATGGATATTTTTACTTTCCTTTTCTCTTTATTAAGCTCATTACGGCTATAGGGTTTATCTTGGATTTATGATCTATCATACTCTTTTTTTGAAGTTTTTAAAATTTTAAAGCTCATTACGATTAGGACTTATCTTGCATTTATGATCTATCACACTCTGCTCTAAGGCGTTCTCGACTTCCGGTCATTCATATTTTTGTTCTTAGGAACTTATTAGTTTTCAAGATTATAAAAAATTATTTCTAAGTGTTTAAGGCTTCCATTTGTTTTCATTTTTGTTTTCTGTTCAAAATGGATAGCAGAATTCTACAAATTATTTTGGTAATTTAATTTGGGACTTTAATAAGAGGATTTCATTTCTGTAATCTCTATCTCATAGCATGAGATGCGAATGTAGTTACTATGGTAAACCAAGATTCAATGGTCTATTTTTGGATTAGCAAATGTGAACCAGCATTGATAGATCTTCTTCGAGATGGAACTGCAAGAGGCAAAATTGATACAGCGAAATCCCTGTTTCATCTATCAATTTTTCATGGAAATGATTTACAGGTATTAGCAGCTGGGGCAGTTCCTTTGCTAGTTAATCTTCCAATAGATGAAAGACCAGGTCTTGTAGATGACGCTCTCTCTATTGTTGCTCTGCTTTCCAGACAATTTAAGGGTTTAATTGCAATTAGTGAAGCCTCTGCAATTCCTCTACTTATCAGTCTTCTTATATCAGGTTCTTCCTCACCCAAATCCAAGAAGAATTCAATTGCTATCTTATTAGCACTATGCTGCCATACGGGAGCTGAAATTATAAATATGTTGTTGAGACTGCCATCACTAATGCCTTCTCTATATAGTCTTTTCATTTCTGACACTCCTCGAGCCACAAAGAAAGCCACTTCACTGCTTAGAATCCTTCACAATTGGGAACCTTCCCAATCTCCTCAAAACATTCTCGCCTCTCAGAATCAAAATCCAGTTGCTTCGGTGATGTAGCCATTGAAGTTCTTTCACTTGATCAAAATGGCACAATCGTCTTCTGATTCATTCTATTAGCGATGCACATTCTTTAAATTTGTTTGGTTCCTGCCTATTTGTCCTACACTATATTCTTTGGTCATCAAGGATCAACATAAAATGTAGACAAATCTGTCCTAAGGTAGAGGTCTGTCTTGTAAACTATATATTCTGCATAAAAAGCTATAGCAAATGATCATACATTAAAATGGATGGATTATAAATCCAAGGTGTAAAAATCCATCTCTGTAATTTTCAGTCAATACTTTTGTTTTTTGACTTGGATAAGTATGATTAATGTATGTACCAATGGCTATATAGTATATTCATTATTATTCTATTGAATGAACTAAATATTGAAGACAAGATATGAACAAAGTATCAAGTTGAATTTGATCTTTTCTCTTTCCAATTCTATAAGCATTGATGAAAATCTTCCTTTATTTTGGGCATTTCCTTCAAGATTAAATTCACTAGTAAGCTTGAGGGTGAGGAAGATGCAGATAAGTGGGAGCATTTGTTGGTGGAGTGTTATCTAGTTTCTTCATGCCTGATTATGTTTCACACCCCTACTGACCAGAGGCTCATCAAGGAAGAACATTTTTAGGCTAACTCAGTATACATATATTCTGATGGCTAAGGGGTTTGAGTGAGTTTTGGGCCTCACTCATCCAATAGATGGGTTTGTGATCCAAAGTTACCTTGAGTGGGAGGGAGGCATACATGTCTTTTCTTTTGTTCACGAAATGCTAACATTTCAATATTATGTAAATTAGGTGGTGTTTTTGTAGTCTATCAAATTATATAATTATGTGTGGGCATTTCTCTGTAGTTTCAAGTCAATCTTCATTGATTGATATTATGTATGTTCAAATCTAGATGATTTGTGCTCGAGTAGATAATGAAGACCAAGTTTTAGAGCTAAGTTTAGATTCAAAGCATATGCAGAATACAGTCATTGTACTAATATATCCTTGTCCATCTCTTGAGAATCTAATGTGCAGACCTCAATAGAAGGAAATATATGCTTTGTATCTCATATATCAAACATGAAGGTTCAGAGAGCTTCAGGTTCTCTACATTGAAAATTGAGTACATAGGTATATGTGAAGGTAGTTCATGCCCCTAAATGTTGTCATGCTACTCTATATTGAATAGATCATATTGTATCAGTTTGAGCTCATCCCTTATCCAACCTTGTTTGAGTACGATCATACCATGTCACCAACTTAGAAATGATATTCTCTTTAATGCTTATTGTGACATGCTTTGCAATTGCTTTGAGTTGTAAAGAGTTTTTGTCACTCTTTAGTGTGCCAATATGACACTATGAGCTTGGAAACTTTGGTTGCTTCCAAACCAGCCTCCTACATGGCTTCTTATATGCACTACTGAGTAATGGTTGCCCATTCTTGAGAAAATGATACTTTCTATCCCTTAAAAAGAAAATTGCATCTCTGTCGTACTTGATTGCCGTATAACAACTCACCCACTTCAGGTGGTGCCATATTGCACTCTCTGCCATCAATGAAATTAGTAGCCATGGCAAACTTGAATTTGAATTGCATTGTGAAATGCATTTTTCTATCCTTGTGTCACCAAAGTTTGTTTTATTGCTTTATCACTATTTAGATAATAAATATATAATAATTAGATAATATAATCATATTATAAAATTAAATTAATTATAAAATGATCAAATAAATAAAAAAATATAAATAATAACTTTACTTAATAAATTATAAAAGTAATTAAAAATGATAAAGCTAGACGATTTAACAAAAAGGTCAATTTCATCATTTCGGCTCATAATTCACGTACAATAAACTTCAACATCCCATCTACCGCAAATACTATAAAAAATCATTATTAAAACAAATCTGCTGCAGAGTTATCTAAAAAAGTTTTATTATTTAAAAAACCATTAAACAGGTTAAAATGTTTTGTACACCTAAACATGGAAAAATTACCTCTTTACCATATGTGATTCAGCGAGCAAAAAATTAAATACATGACGTAGGAATGTCCGCCAATAAAAAGCTTTTGAATAATAATAAAGAGATAAGGCACCATTCGATGCAGAAACTAATAGCGGCCTGATGGAAGGAATGTCTGACTATTTTAAACAACAATCAACGGTTACCATTGAACATTCTGTCAACCATGCCCTCTCTGCGCTTTTAGACCATTGAAGGAGAAAATGAGCTTCAAAAGCTCATATAGGACACGCCACTTCTTCTCTTGTTCATCATGGCTCCCCACAAGTTTCCTCTGGTCATCAGGTCCTCTCGACCTCTCGCTGCCAGTCGAGCTTCATTCCAACGGCTCTCGTTCGTTGCTAGGTACTGTTGATGCTTGTCTCTCTTGTCAATGTTCTCTACATTCTTTTTGGAATATTAATTGTGTTGTGTCCTCCTCAGATCTGTTGAATCATCTTTGAGCCCTTTAAGATCTTGTCCTTTCATCTACCCCCCTCATTCCCCTCCTCCTTCCTTGCACGTGGCATCCCCATCGGATTCGGCCTACCTTAGCTCAACCTCTGTTTTTCACTCCAATCATATCATGACCTCTTCCAACTCAAGTTCCCTTTCTCTCCTCTCTAACACACTTAAACCCCTCTCACATCAATCTATTCACAAGTGGATGAAAAACTCGTTGTCAACCTTTCCAATGTTCGCTTGGGTCAAGGAGCTTTCAACCTCCTCAAAAGAGGCTTGCACTTTTCCTTACTTCCTCAATTTATCCCTCATCATGTTTTTCTTTTGTTTTTTATTCTTCTCTTTTTAATATTGAATCTTTATGTTTAAGCTTAGTTTAGCATTTCTCTTGAATTTATTTATAATTCTTATTTAAATTTTATATAATAATATAATAGTTAATACATAAAATTTGAAGAAAATATACCTGCTTAAATATGTACACCAATTATGTAACACGAGTCAATTAAAATCTGTACATTCATTTTAAATTAATTTGAAAAAAAAATATACTAATATTATTCTATAATAAATAAAAATAAAAATAAAAATACTAATATTAAAATCATTTTCAAAATGACCTATCAATTGTCATTAATACTAATACTAATTGTTGAAGGGCTTTGAAAGCTTTCAAGAAAATGCAATTGGCACATTTGAAGTCAACTCCACAAACTTTGCCAACACCTTCCAGTCGGGGAAAACTGAGCTTTGGAATAGGGCATGCACATCCAACAAAGCATAACCAAATAGTGGACACTAATGCAAAATGTAAAAGCATACGAAAGGGACAAAATGCCTCAAAATTTGTGGTCATCACTCTACAAGTATGCCTATGATTATTGTATTATTAAAACAAGTTAATAACAAATACCTCTTCAAAGTAGCAAATTACTACAAGTTGTATTTACTTTCATGATCATTGTTTTCCTAAGAAATGCTTTGATATAATTATTTTCTAATCTTGCTAAATAATAATTCTTCTAGTACATACATATCAACGCACCAATGAACTAGAATTTAACATACTAAAAGCTATGAACATTTCATCTCATTACAAAAGAAGGGCCCATTTCTATCATCACAAAATTCTATTAGTATCATGTTAAAATGTACAATACAACATAGCTTACCACTAAAAATTCTTTGGGAAAATTAATTCTATGCTATATGGTATCCATCATACTACATATCAACCTACACTGAGGTCCTTATCAATGCATTGACTAGAAAAAACTTCACCCATCATTTTGGGCAAGAAGTAATGAAGCTTTGTAGCATGCAATCTACACTACTTGGAGTCAAACACACATTGTCAACTTGAATCTAATGGGTGGCACTTGTCAACTCAAAGTGATTAAATTATGTGGGAGCAAATTGTTTAGTAGAATTCACTAAAGATGTGTTGTCATGACTTTCTATGGTCATAGACTATGCACACAATGGATTTGTTGAAAAGTCCTTGGAAACTTTCAAAAAAATGCAATCAACATCTATAAAGTCAGTCTCAAAAACCTTTGCCTACCTTCTCCTTAATTTTGCTTGAATAGGAGCTCTATAATAGAGTATCTATCACAACATAATGGAAAGGGATTTTTGGGCATTCTATCAAGCAAATGCAATCGACATGTATAAGGTCAGTCTCAATAAAATTTGCTTACCTTATCCTTATTTTTGCTTGAATAGGAGCTCTATAATAGGGTATGACATCTATCACAACATATTTGAAGCTATCACTTCTCCATTGAGACCTTTGTTGCACAAAAAAAATCATTGCTAAATGGCCCACCAATTGACCTCGTGTATTGCAAAATGTATGAAAAAAATAGACCACTTATTTGCCTAATTGACCTTCCACACCTCTTCATATAAAATAAATCTATACCATTGTATTCAATTGCATACATTGTTATAATTGCAATTAAACATTCCTTGGAAACAATGGAGTTTCACCATTGTATATATATCCACATTTTACATTTTTATATCAAATGAATTGAAGTTCCCTTTCATTTGCATACTACTTCCATTTTAGTTTATCTATGTGTTGTTTTTATAAGTTATATACACATTGCTCTATTTCAACCAATATGTCTACACAAAATGAAATATAACAAATACTTGTTTGCATTTTATTTATTTCATGTGCTGCTTTTTCTAGATTAAATATAAAATTTTCTATTTAAAAACTCTAATACAACCATATAATCGTTCGGAGTACCCCATTGCACACCTAAAGTGCAATTGCTAGTTTTTATTGAGTCCCACACTTCAATATAGTGCTTCTTGGTAGTACGAGCTATGTGTTGGGTTAACTAAAGCCCAAATTAGCAAGTTGTCTTCTTATTTTGAAATGCTTTCTCCATTTTTTGTAATTACTTCTATTGGCATGTGTGGCCAATTTAGAAGTTGTCTTTTCGAATGGATTTTTCCTTTAATTTGTTGAAGGCTGATTTATATATGCAAGCTGCTGGCTGAATGTAATTAATCAGAACTTGATAATAAATGAGATAATCCTTTTGTGTGGACGTAGCCATCAAATTGATGGTGAACCACGATAAATCTAGTGTTCTTATTTGTGATTGATTTTAATCTTTTATTTCTACAATTTCTTTTTCACTTTTATTCTGTAATTATATTCAACAATTGGTATCAGAGCAGGTTGGAGAAATTTGGTGCAAGAAATTGTGAAGAACTTCTGCAGCCATGGAAGATGCAGACAAGTGGAAAATTGAAAAGTTATCCTCAGCTATGTGTCCTAAAACAGAAGAAGAAAAAGAATACATGAAACAGGTTCCATATTCATCAGCAGTTGGCAGTTTAATGTATGCCATGACTTGTACTCGTCCAGATATCGCTGCCTTCATTAAGCAATTCGTAGCCTCTGTTTGGTAATTCGGCGCCCTCTCCAGTGTCATTGATGGCTTCACACACTAACGAGTAGCCACTAGGAAATTAGTCACTGCCTTGTTTAGCACATTCACTGCCTTCAAATAGTGCGCGACCTCTATCAAATGCTTCGCTACCTTCTTTCCCCTATACGCAGCCTTTAGATAGAAATTTGCAGCCTTTAGAAGGCTGTTCACACCCTGTATAGTCAACATGCTACCTTTATCTGTTAATTCACAACCCCTTTTGAGTTCGCTGCCACTGGGAACTATAGAAACTCAGAGTATACAGGGACAACATTTTGGACCAATGCAACAGTGTAATGAGGAAAGACAGAGCAGTAGTAAAAATTCACAAAATACTCAAGGCCGTATACAGGGTCAGGAAATTAGCGAGTTTAAGGCACAAAGATTTATGCAGGGGAGTATAAATAAACAGGGTAGTGGTGCTCATCTACAGAGTAATCAGGAAAATGTAGAGCAACAGGGTATTGTGCAATCAAAAAATGGTCCTCAATTGCGGAAATCATCTCGCAAGAGGAAACTACCACAAAAATATGCTGATTTTGAGTTATTTTCTGCTGATAACCATGATTATGAATTGTTGCTTTGTGGTGAGGCAGAGCCGGCAACTTTCAAACAAGCTTGCAAAGATGCAAATTTGGTTAAATGGATGGAGGCAATGAATGAAGAATTGGAGTCTTTGCATGCTAATGACACTTGGGATTTGGTTTCTCTTCCACCAAATCGGAAACCTTTGAAAAATAAATGTGTGTATCGGGTGAAAGAGGAAGAGGGAGGTCATCAACGTTACAGGGCCAGATTAGTCGTCAAGGGATTTGCTCAAGAAAAATGTATTGATTTCAATGAGATTTTTTCTCCAGTTGTGAGAATGACCACTATTCGAGCAGTGTTAGACTTGGCAGCCATTTGGGATCTTGAACTTGAGCAATTAGATGTCAAAGTTGCATTTCTTCATGGTGATGTTGAAGAAGAATTGTACATGGAGCAACCTGAAGGTTTTGCAAAACTGGGTCAAGAGCATCTCTATTGCAGATTGAAGCGGAGTTTGTATGGGCTCAAGCAAGCCCCAAGGCAGTGGTATTTAAAATTTGACAGCTTCATGACTCAGCAATATTTCATTCGTTGTGATTCAGACCCGTGTGTTTATTACAAGAAGCTTCCAAATGGTGAGTTTGTCATTTTATTACTTTATGTTGATGATATGTTGGTTGCTGGCAATAGTGTGAGGATAGTTCGTGAGTTAAAACAACATTTATTTCAGAGATTTTCCATGAAGGACTTAGGGGCAGCAAAGAGGATTTTTGGGATGAATATAATCAGAGATAGAAAAAAGAGAGAACTTACATTATCTCAAGAAAAATATATTCACAAAATATTAGATAGATTCAATATGAAGAATGCCAAATCTGTGAGTACTCCTTTGGCTGATCATTTTAAGTTATCCTCAGCTATGTGTCCTAAAATAGAAGAAGAAAAAGAATACATGAAACGGGTTCCATATTCATCAGCAGTTGGCAGTTTAATGTATGCCATGACTTGTACTCGTCCAGATATTGCTCAGGCATTAGCAGTAGTGAGCAGATTTATGAGTAATCCAGGTAAACAACATTGGAAGGTAGTACAATGGATATTTAGATATTTGAAAGGTACTTCTAATTGCGGTTTATGTTTCAGTGGTAAGGACATTCATCTATGAGGTTATGTTGATTCAGATATGGCTAGAGATCTGGATAAAAGGCGTTCTACCACCGGTTATACTTTCACTTTTGTTGGGGCAGCGATTAGTTGGGTTTCTAAGTTGCAACAGGTGGTTGCACTTTCCTCTACGGAGGCCGAATATATTGCTCTTTCAGAAGGGGCAAAAGAAATGATTTGGTTGCAGCGATTGATAGGTGATTTGTGGTTTCAGCAATCTGTTTTTACTCTTTTTTGTCACAGCAATAGTGCTATTCACTTGTCAAAGAATTCAGCTTTTCATAATCGGACGAAGCACATTGAGCTGCATTATCACTTCATTCGCCATTGTATTGAAGAGGGGAAGCTACAGGTACAGAAAATTGACACAAAACTCAATTTAGCTGACATGTTGACGAAAGTAGTTCCAAGGCAGAAGTTTGAATTTGTAGAGCTTCTCTTGAACTTGTGCAGCTTTGACTTTAACTTTGCAGCGGTGGGATATCTCTGAGCAGCAATTTGGTCTTCAAGTGGGAGATTGTTGGGTTAACTGAAGCCCAAATTAGCAAGTTGTCTTCTTATTTTGAAATGTTTTCTCCTTTTTTGTAATTACTTCTATTAGCGTGTGTGGCCAATTTAAAAGTTGTCTTTTCGAATGGATTTTTTATTTAATTTGTTGAAGGCTGATTTATATATGCAAGCTGCTAGCTGAATGTAATTAATCAGAACTTGATAATAAATGAGATAATCCCTGAGTGTGGACGTAGCCATCAAATTGATGGTGAACCACGATAAATCTGGTGTTCTTATTTGTGATTGATTTTAATCTTTTATTTCTGCAATTTCTTTTTCACTTTTATTCTGCAATTATATTCAACACTATGTAGCGGCCATGTGATTTTCAACATTCTAAATCTCAAAATTGAAATTTTTATCCAATTTAGTGACAAACTAATAGCAGGAGATCTGACCTAGAGAAGAGTTTGGAGACAAACTAAATTGTTGGCCTCGGTCCCATAGACTGTTTAGTCTCGTGAACGTCATTAAAATCTTTCATTTCATTTCAGTGAATTCGGATCCATTTAGTTTAAAGGCAAACACTGTTGGGTACTCCACGACCCGTAAGCCCGCATGTGCGGGACACATCAGACGTACTCGGGTACAGTAACGTGTACGGAACCTTTGCCGGCCCAAGCCTATTTTTCAAATCTGGATTCTTATTCCTGCTCATTACATTCTTCTCCACCTGCTCCAGCGCAGATGACAGCCTGCTGAAAGCTTCATCCACCTCCACGTCATCAGTCCACTCTGGAGTGGATCCCTTCCTCTGTCCAATATACACTTCATTTCTTGCATGCTTCGACAAAACTTCAAATGAAGTCATCACAGTGGTGGTGGTTTTTTGATCCGACATAGTTTTAAGGAGATATGCTTCTGGATCCTTCACCAGATCGGAATATTCCGGCGACCCCTTCTGCGGAATCAGGCGTCTGCTCAAGGTAGGACGATTGGGCATATATCCTCCGTAGGCATAATGCCCAAAATTTACATTTGCGTGCAGAGCAGAGGCCACCCAAATTATAGTGGTCAATGCTTCTGTCATTTCACGGAAACTTTCCATTCTGTACCATCCTTCCTTCATATCAGCATGCCCAACGGTTACTATCTCTTTCCACCATGATTGCAACTCTTTGTCTTCTTTGATTGAGCTGTCGCTCTTGTATTAGAGAGATAAGTATTCTGTTACCCATTTCTTTAAAGCAGACCAGATCTCCAGACCATCCACTGCATAAGGATAGTCCTCAATTACAAGCCTCAGACCGTGAGGTGCAGTCGAGTCTGGAACAGCCATGCCCCTGCATTCAATTTTTGTAATTACCAACTTTAGCTTCTATGTTTATATTAACAGGAACATTGGATTGAGTTAATGAAAGATAATAAAGAAATGCTCTGCTGTTTTCATGCCTTTTGAGAAGGTCTGCAGGCAATCCCTGTTCGTTGAATCTCCAGTTCTTGTACGCATTGGAAGACATGTGCATAGAATATATGGAGGATGAAAAGCAGGTTTCAACAAATCCTCCAGCGGTTAATAAGGTCTGACGGGCAACCTGGTTGGTATTCATAGTGTTCAGAAAATGGGGTTTCAATAATTTGTAGACAGGATGCATTGTGCTGAGTTGCCTGTTGGTGGCTATAATGATTGGCTCCAGAATTGCATGAGTTAACAGCCTGTAAGTACCATATAATTACAGTTTCCTTATCAAGATGGCACCTATAAATTCAAGTACATGAAAACCAAAATACTGAGTATAGACAGTAGCAAGTCAAATGTTCCCTTATTAAAAGTTTTCTGCATTGTTGTGAAATGCAATGGAATATATTAGTCCCAAGACCATGTTTTCTCAGATTGCTGGTATGGACAATGTTTTTCCTAGAGATAAAATTACAGTTACATTCCATTACGAATAAAACCACATTATGGTTTTGTATATTAGGGACAGAGGGCAGCACTTAGCTCACTCTCTATTTTCTTTTCGAAATGAGAATGAAATCAACAAGAGAAGTGCATGACCTCCACAATTTATCAAATCCTGTCTTTCAAACTATTCATAAACTGTAAGGAAAAAGCTTTGTGATAATATCTTCGAGCTCAGTAGACTAACCGAACAGTAAATTGAGTTAGAGTAAGAGTCCATACCAGTGGCCGATCACCTGATGGTATCCAGCCTCATTGACTCTCACATGAGTTTTAGCCAGTAGCCACAAATCGCCTTCTTCGGTACCATCTTCAGCAGGAGTATAAACATTTCGTTCGGCTGGGTGATCTTTAGTTGCACCCAAAGACAACTCAATAGCAACGGGCTTAAGGATGCCATTGCTCGTAAGGAACAAAACTGTTCGACTGGCATATGTTTTCACGTTGTCTGATTGGCTGTTAATTTTTGCAGCATAGGGTATATACACATCATGGTAGTCCAAAACAAACAATCTCTTTGACTCTGTAGCCTGATCACGTTAATGTATATAATGCATATTAGTGGATTAAGCAAGGAAGAAGATAACAAGAAATCGGATAAAACTGTTGTTCAATCAGAACCTGGGACACGGAAAGGCCTTCAAGGTATTTTTCTATGTGTTGTGCTGTGATAGAGCTCTGCTGAGGTCCGTATTCCTCTGCACTCAGGCTGCTAGATGGAGGAAATTTCTGAAACATACCCAGAACCCATCAGTAAATAACATTACAAAATCTCTGCCGGCCATAAACAGCCTGTACTGTTGTAGTCAATATAGTTGCGGCCTAAATTTGATGGTCATATGATCATATTTCAATATTTTTGTCTAAAATCGGCAAACCAAAAAATCAGGATTTTTTGAAAAATCGAAAAAATCGGGAAAAAATCGGATTTGAAAAAAAAATATTAAAAAATGTAGAAAAATAGACAAAACCTACTTTTTTTTAAACTTAAGGTCATTTCCATAGCATAGAGATATAGAGAGCAAATAAAATAGAGATTTTAACCCGTGGATTGTAGAAAATAGATTTTTTTGTTTATATTCATATTGTTGATTACATTGCATCAATGCATTGCACAAAATATACTTCATATATAACAATTAGAGGCCATTAAATAAATATTTAATACCGTTTCTAATGTTGCTAGATAAATATTTGATAATGGGTTCAGCTATGTTAACATTAGAGGCTATTAGAAACCAGACTTTTATCGACTCAGCTTAACACTATCTCATATCAATATTTTTACATAAACTATGCAAATGAATTCAGTAATAAAAATATATATATATATATATACAATACTTCTGATGTTTCCCAGATTTACGCATATGCCCCACAATATGATAGATAAGAATATGTAAAAGCAATGAATATATAAAAGAAATGAATTGAAAAGACCCTGGTCGACTTCGCGTGAATTTTTTGCAGACAATCGGGTGCTCAAAACTCCACCAATCTCCTTTCGCAGCACTTGCATAAACTTCCCGTGTCGTGAAAACTCGAAGGCGGCTTCGATTTGTGAAAATAACGACTGGCGCGAACCTATTAATAACAAAAAAACACACATTTTTCTGGGTTTTTTCGCGCGTTTTAGGGTTTCGGATTTTCCACGATTTTTTAACGATTTTTTTGACATTTAAATCACGATTTTCAACGATTTTTCGAGGGTCCGAAACCCAAAAAATCGAGCAATGCAGATTTTTAAAATTGCGATTTTTGCATTTTTGCAGATTTATGTTCTATGGTTTAGATGATTCATCAAAAAATATATTGATAGGTGGGTTCTATTAGGAAAGCTTTGACTTGCTTGTTTGCCTCATTTAAAATCACAGGAATAGGTGAATCTTAATAAGTGCGTCTTAATATGTCCTTGTTCTATCAAAGAAATTTTGACTTGATTGAGTGGCTTATCTAAAATCACATTAATAGGTGAACCCTATTTGAACAGCTGATGTGATTTCTGGTGAACCATCCAACCAATTTAAAACTTATAATATATTGTTAAAGTAAAATTTATCGAACATGATTGATATATCGATTGTTTATAAAATTATTTCTATATAATTACACAAATCACTCAAGCTCTTCCCAATTCTCTCTGTGATGGAATTATTTTTCAAGGGAAAAAAACAGTGGGCTTACCTGCAAACGTTTAATAACCATAGGAGTCAGACCCGCAAGAGTCTGGCGCGCAAACTCTTCATCTATTCTCCAAGCGTTCTCATTAGCTGAATAACAAATCCATTAGTTAATTAGCCATAAAATGTGCAGATGACCTCAAATTACACAAGTGTAAATGCATTTATAGGAATATGACTTTGTTCTCACCATCAAAAACTTGGGGACGTGGGAAGTTTATCAGTGGACTGTCTTCTGTTTTGTCTACTAATTCCTGCACAAACTTGAATGGGCTTTTGAATACCTTACCAATGCTCTTCAAAGAATTCAGAGGGTTGGGGACTCCACGAACGTAGAGATCTTTAATGTCATCCAAGGACTTGAATTCGGGGCTAAAAACTGACTCGATTGTGGGAACTAAGGCATTTAAAGAAGCCTCCAAGGTATGAGATCCTATGTCTGTGTAGTCCGCGTGAGGAAATCTCTCGTCCGGAGGAATGAAGATTGAAGATTTAGATGGGCTTTCGGATGCCGGATCTACAACCAACCCCACAAAATTTTCAGTGTTTGCGAAAGTTGTAGACAATTCAAAAGATTAGGAACCCTTGAAGTAAGTCTTTATAGTATGAATACCTGTTTTGGTTGGAGGGCGGCCTGTTCTGCACCTTCTGGGATATGGAAGGTCTTCAGAGCCTCCTATCACTTCTCTCCTCAGAGATGGAACTTTATCAGGGTTTCCAAGATCGTTGTAAACGTCGTAGTCATATATTCGATCCCATACCTTTCTCTCTCCCTTTCCATTCCCTCGCAATTGCACCAAGTCTCGATTCCTTAATGTCCTGAGCCCTTCTGGCGTTTCGTCAGGAAGATAACTCTGCACACTCAAAACAAATAGATAAAATTGCAGCCCTGTATTGCCCTATCATGTCAACCAAACATTCGAGACCCACATGTCCTACATGAACAGTGTGCTTTTCCTGTGGCAGAAAAAGTTGCTCCCAGTTTCGTGATGCAGGAGTATTCTAACGTGTCCTTAAGAGCATTTAGGAGCACATTGAATGTCATTAGAAAAAAAACTGGTACTTTTCCTGAAATTGTATTATTCCTCATTGGATAGGGTCACAATTCTTTACTTGGTTGAAAGGCTTTAGTAGAGGATTTTCCAATACGCAAAAGTGTGCTATTTTAAAATAGCTAAAACTTTAATTAACAATTAAATGACAATGTAAATTAGGCATATTATTGAGGTTAAACTTTGAATCTACGGAACATAAAATTTAATTACAATTTTATAGAAAGTTTATATTTATAAATATGGAATTCATAAAAATTAGAGAATTTCGTCTTCTTCTAGTTATAAGATTCATTGAATTTAATCTTCTTATAGTTATAACATTCATTGTTTTTCTTTTAAATGATTTTTTTTTTTTTTTCCTTCTTCTAACAGTTCACTGTCTTTTTTAAATGGATTTCTTTAGTTTTTGTTTTTCTTTTTATAATCTCAACTCCTATATCACATGCATTTTTAGTGTTTCAATTTTTTTTCAAACAAGTATGATTTCTAATATGTTTCATATTAAAGGGGAGGATAATTTGCATTCTTGATATAGTAACAAATAATAAAAGATAAATTCATCTTTTCAAAATCTCCACACTTAATAGCTTCTCTTTCTTTCTTTCCCACTCTAAGATTAAATTCTATATCATATTATCTTTTTTCTATTTAGTGTTCTTATATCTATTTTCTCACTCTATATTTGAAATATATCTATTTTGAATTTAATTTCACACATTATTTAATGATATTAATTTTTATGAAATATTAAATCTTTTGCTAGATAATTGTTTCTCCATGTCTACTTTTGTAAGGAAAAATGTCAAATCTTAACTATTATATCAATGCAATCTACTTTTGGCCATCAAGGTGGAAAACTCCTAATATCAAACTTTATATTTTAAGTGTGATATCATAATTAGAATTAAAGTGTGACTTGAAAAGATTTTTTAAACAATTGACATGAAAAGCATCATGATTTACATAATTATTTTCTTTAAAATGTTTTTAATAATATACAATAAAACAATGTTGAAATGAGCATTGCTTCTTATTAAAGAAAGTAAATATTTGCACAATAAAATCACATAATAGTTTATAAAGATCTTAAATTATGATTCTATTACTAAGGAGTCAAACTTGATCTTATCACATTTTTAAAACAACTTTAATACATAACATAAATTAAAAAAATACTATAATTTCGACTAATTAAACTTCAAACTTTCCATATTTAGTTAAGAATTTTAACTCTACTAACAATAAAAATAATAACTTTACAATATTTAGCTATTGTACACTTTAAGGCCAAACAATAGTGTGGAGGGCATTAGGAAAATACACCACCAGCAATTCACCCCCAACAAGTCAACACCAACAATTCATCGTTGTGACATATTCATCACATATACAATTTTTCACTAGCAATTCATTGTCTGGTATATTCACTGTGTATACTTTTTTATGCATTCAACAAAATCTTTATACTTTTTTCTTTTTTTAGTGCTCTTGACCACTTAAATATTGAAAAATGTATACATGGTGAATATAGTGATGAATTATATATGCCATGATGAATTGCTGAGGGTAAATTGTTGGAAGTGATGCTGGTGGTGAATTGTTGACGGTGAATTTTCCTAAATTTATCTAGGAGTTAGGACTCCCTAAAAGAGTAATATAATTAAACCATCTGGGCTACAGGAGATATAAGGCTTACAAGCAGGTAAAATGTAAGTCGGGAAGGTGAATTTCAAAATTGAGAAGAAATCTAAATGCCGAAACATATACAGTAATATTCACAGTTAAGCTAGAGAGCTATTGATTTTATTGATTTGATTGTTCTGTGGACAGATTATGTCTCTCCATAGCCATACCTTATTAGAGAAAAATACACGCTCATTCTTGTCCAAGCCCTCTGGCGATATCCATGAATTGCATTGAAATCGAATTTCGCCTCCCCCAGGGACATCAAGAGTCACAGATTTTAGAAAGAATTCTCGTGGATGCTCATTTCTTATGACAAATGCTCCTGGTTCACCCAGAGTAGTGTTCCATTTGAACGAGATCTTGTAGTGTTTATCTCCAACGATTGGTCCATCCCATGGGTTCCACTCCAAGTAAAACACTTGGGACGTCTTCCCACTTCCACTCTCTGCAACACCAATCGATTCAAATACTGAGAATAGCAATCTAAGAAGAGCGAAAAGAAAATAGGGAAAAGACCAAGTATTATAATGAATTTGATTACCTGGATCAATCTGGTTGCTGCTAACAAGCTGAAGGGACACTTTTTTCCCGAGAATATCCGATGCCTCGTCCGCAAAAGTTGCAGAGTAGTCTCTCAATTCAAGAAGAGAGGCCTTTTGCAAGATCACCTCTCCTTGTATGTCTATGTCATCTTGCCCCTTTGAGGAATTCCCCCAAATAGCTTTTTTGACATTGAAGGCAAAGTTTTTATGCATTTTCCGAGGTTTCCAAACTCGAAATTCAGTCTCAGACGAGGATTGCAACGAATAATTACTGTTGAAATCATGGAAAGCAAAGCAGCGCGATCTGTTTGGCCTTTCACTGTCCCCAAAACCGAGAGATGGGAGTGGAACATGAAACCTATGGGCAGACATTGGTCCATATCTATGGCATTGGAAGGCACTAGTGGTTTTCAATATACTTCTTGCGTCCATTCTTTTATCAGGATTTCCTGCACAGAGAAATTATGGCATATGAAGCTACTTCTTTGCATTACAACACTCCCCACTTATATATTTACAGGAATAATTAAGCCTTCATGATTAGCGTGGCATGCACTGACTAACCTAAGATGAATTATCCGGATTGTCATGCAGGGCAGGGCTTAACCGGCACACTCTAAGCGCTGAGTGCTTAGGTGGCCGGGCCCATTCCCCTGACATTTCCGTACCCTATCACATTCACGGTTTTGCTTTTTAGAAAGTCCGTTTGGTAAACTCTGTTCCTCCGTTTTCACCTTTAAAGTTATTCTTTTTACTCCCATTCTTTAATATTATTATCTTACTTTTAAAATAATATAAATATACTAATTAAATTTGTTGATACAAAAGAAGAGTTAGAGAAATTTGTTAAAGAACTACAAAAATAGATCATGGAACCAAATCCTTCTTTTAAAATAATATAATTATATTAATTAAACTTGTTGATACAAAAGAAGAGTTAGAGAAATTTGTTAAAGAACTAGAAAAATAGATCATAAAACCAAAAAATTATGCATATACTAGATTCAAACCTTCAAGAAAGGGTCTTAGTGAAAATTATAGAATATGAACAAAAGAAAGAACAATTCTAGATCTACAAGAAAGGGATAATAAAAAACCATAGAAAAGTATAGAAAAAGAATTATGAATTTCAAGAAATTAAAGTCTTATCACTTTCAAAAGGATTATATAAATCCTTATGTGAATGAGAAACTATGATAGTTGAGCATGAGGAAGAATAAAATTCAAAGTTGCAAGAATGTGAAAGATAGTGGATTTTGGAAGAATCCACCAAGAAGATGAAAGGTATGGATATTTTCTTAGAAAATAAATCCTTGTTAATTTTCAAGGTTGAAAGTAAAAAATTCACTTTTTGAAAATATACTTGAAAAATATGTTCCTTTCTAAGAAGCATCCATCAGTCTTCAAAATATTGAGTTAAAACATATAGATTGATGTCCTAAATAATTATGCTAATGAGTGTGCACTTTGAGGAGAACTCTATTTAATTTTAATGATAAAATTTTGAGCCATAAGAAGGTTTGTGATGATGCCAATATCTCTAATTCAATGGAGGGAGCTAAGAGCTTTGACTATATGTATGTTATTAGATATTTTTTACTTCATGCTTTATCATTTTGATTTGTTAGCATAAGGGGACAAATCATAAGAAAAGTGAAATAATTCAAACTTATCATTCCATAAGATTATGTAATTCAAGAGTTAATTGAAGACATGTGATGAGAAATGTAGAAGTTTTTCTTACTATATTAACCAAACAACTAAAAAGGGAACATATTAAGGAATACATGAACTTGTGGGAATCTTTGTTTGGTTTAATATTATCATTGTTAATAAATTCATCATAACATTTTCTTGAATATTTAAAGACCAATTAATTTATCCATGAAAAATTATAAGATAGATGATCAGTTGTATGTTTATAAAATTGACATTAATTTATGTTTATTAACTTAAAAGTTATTTTATAAATATTTTTCATTTACTTAGAAGATTTTAATTTAAAAAAAAAACTTAGATAATAAGTAAACAAAAATAACTTTAATAATTCTTATATAATTTTAATTTTTTAAAACATTTAATTGTGTTTCATAACATATAAAATAACTCTTAAAGTAAATAAATAATTAAATAATTCTTAAATAGTTTTAATTTGTTAAATATTTAATTAACTCTTAAAGTAAATAAAAAGTTAAATAATTCTTAAATAGTTTCAATTTGTTAAATATTTAATTGTGTTTCAATTTTTTATATATGACCATGGCATGCCACTTTATATCTTACTACTATTGTAGATATCCATTATTTATTTAGATTTTGAGAGGTATGATTATAATTCATAGGGGAAAATATTATTGTTTAATATTTATAATTAATAAAATTCAATATATTTTTATGAATGGAAAAAAAAAATGATATTAAATTTGAATATTATAAATTTTCCTACTATTCATTAACATGGACTACAAAATATTTTATGAATTATAATATTTTTAAAGTTGTTTATAATTTTTATGTTATTGTTATATTTTCATTTAAGAATTATTTTTCACAAATCATTTTAATAAGTGCTATTAGAATTATTTTTGTCGTAATCTTTTAGAAATTATAATATTGATTGTTGTTATTTTTTATTCTTGAATTTTTTTTATAAGAGTCATTTCAAATTAAAAAATAATTATAAATAGAAATAACTCTTACTAAATAAAATAAAAAATTTCCAATAGTTATAAAATAAAAATATATATCTTCAAAAATCATTATATATATTAAAGACCCCTCATAACAAAAAAATATTTTAAAAAATAAAAATATAAAATAATTTATTATATAAAACTTATTCAAAATCTTTCATTATTTATATTTATTATTAAATATTTTTTAATTTTCATCATCTTTATTTTTTAATTGTAAAATATTTTTCATCTTTCATTATATTTATTATTAAACCAATTTAATTAATTATTTAAAATTTTATATTATTTAAATACCAGCGCATCTTCATTTAATATGTCATTACACCGAATTCATTTCCTACACTAGCGCACACTTTTGGTTTAAAATACTATGCTATAATATTACTTCGGCGGAGTATTTATAGGAAAGGATTCCAGAGTATTTATTCTCGCATGAAATGTGGGAGTAAAAAGAATAATTTTAAAGGTGAAAACGGAGGAACAAATTAATGATATCAAGTTTTCACAATTCATAATGTTCTTTACAGTGGTTTCTGGTTTTGATTATGTGATAATTTTTGCATCAACGTTTTGGATCACACTCCGTGATCCATCATCAAGATGAGCAGAGCTGAAGGAGGAACAGAGTTTACCGAAACCGACTTTCTAAAAAGCAAAACTGTGAATGTGATAGGATACGGAAATGTCAGGGGAATGGGCCTGGCCACCTAAGCACTCAGCGCTTAGAGTGCCGGTTAAGCCAGCCCGTCGTGCAGTGGTGGAGAATGATTTGTTCTTGCATTGTTCAATGTCGTGCAAAAGCCAAAATGTGGGGGCGATCATGGTCCATACCGTGCGAACGCTAGTCATGATTGTAGTGATGAAAATGAAGTATGAGGGCCATATTCAGCTCTAGCCCACCTGTTATATCACGGGATTTATCGTGTGAAAAATACGGCATTTGGACAGATCTATTTTTCTTATTAGACAGAAAAACGCGCCGAGCGTGGTAAACTGTCTTACTTGCCATAAGGATTGATTCGAGTTTCAAACTTAATCAACTACGATGTTTTTTTGGGTTGTGTTTGGTCTTATCAAATAGTGTCTTACGATCCTATATGTACATAAGGACACTCAAATTGGTGGAGGGTCGAGAAAACGCGTTCCTGCACTGTTCTTTATTTAAAAATAATGAATGTTCCATGTAAAAAATTATTGTTTCTCTGATGTTGTTTATTTAAATATAAAGTTCGTTCAATGTGAAAAATTATTATTGTTTCTGTAATGTTGCTTATTTAAATAAATATAATGTTTGTTTCATGTGGAAAACTATTGTTTTGTGCAATGTTGTTTATTTAAATATAATGTTTATTCAATGTGAAAAATTATTGTTTCTGCAATGTTGTTTATTAAGTAATATGTTTGTTTCATATGAAAATTTATTGTTTATGTAATGTTGTAGATATAATGTTTGTTCAATATGAAAAATTATTGTTAATGCAATGTTATTTATTCAAATATAATGTTTGTTCCATATTAAAAATATTTGTCATACTTTCAATTCTTTACACATTTAATTTTAAAGGCATTTGAATAAGATTTATATATTCACCATAACTTAACTTTTCCTTTTCAAGGGCCAAAGAAATTGAAATAACAAGAAAATGCATTATATGCTTTCGTATGGTTTAGGACATGGAGCAAAACCCACTTTCCAATTATCTCATTGAAGGGAAACCCTAGATATCTCAATTCAAAGGAGAAAGAGATCTTGCAATAGGGCTACCCTAAGGTCTGATTGTAAACTAATGAGGGGTTCACCACCAAGATAGGGCTTGGAAAGACAAATGTAATGCAAAATGTAATGATGAAACCTAATGCAATGCAATCTTTCACTAAATGACCTAAAAATGCATGCAAATCATAATAGAGAAGTGAGATCTCAGAAGTATGCACCTGGAAAACTCAAGGAGGCTGGAATGAGTTCTAAATTGCTAGAAATTCTATAATTTTGGCCTATTGGGACTCATATGCTAGTCTAGGCATATCAGTCTTAGATCAGGGTTTCCAGGCAAGAATAGGTTTCTAGAAAAAAGGTATCTGAAATTGCAAAGATCTAGAAAAATACTTGTAGTGGGACTCATACGCCACTTCTGGCATATATCAATCCCATTTCACTTTTTCAAGAATTCAAAGTTTAGATGTGTGCTCCAATCTCTACTCTTTCCTTCCAAATTGATTTTTGGATTTGAATTTGTAAAAAGACCTGCAAAACAAAATATACACTTGATTTGCTTATGAGGGGTTTTCCACAGTCAAACCCCTAATTTGGTAGTTAAACCTTGATAGAAACAATGAAATGTGAATGTAAATAAAAATGTAAACCCTAATTTAAGTGTATCTAATATTAGGAAATACGAAATGCAATGCAACCCTATTCTAATGTGCAAGAATGAGATGCATGAATGAAACATCAAGATGAATGACTCACTTTAAGAGATCTCTAATCACCCAAATGAGTCCTAACAATGCTTACACCTTCTTTAGGCTAAATGTAGAGTGAAAATGGAGAATGGAATCACTTAGGAAACAAGTCATTAGGCTTGGCTTGATGGCTAGTTGCATCTCTCCAACCTAGAATCCATCATGATTCACCATAGACAACCATGATCAACTTTTGACAATGCTAGATCTTGAATGAAAGTGAGCTTGAAGATCTACAAAAACACTTTAATGTTGCTCCAAGACTTCAACTTTGTTTGCTTTTGAAACTTGAATGCTCTTGTGAAAAAATTCTTGAAGACTCTTGAATGCTTGGATCTTGAAATTGCTCTAAAAAATGCTTGCTTAGATGAAATAATGACTT
This sequence comes from Sequoia sempervirens, assembly GCA_007258455.2. NCBI lineage: Eukaryota > Viridiplantae > Streptophyta > Pinopsida > Cupressales > Cupressaceae > Sequoia > Sequoia sempervirens. The sequence continues at coordinate 25,019 of VDFB02084429.1, forward strand.
AGAAGCTTGCTTAAATAGGAATTAACACCTAATTTACTATTATTCAGATCTCAAAAGTCGACATCAACCAAAAAATTGAATTAAAAAGATGATTTTCCCACTCACACCCTAAAAAATCCCTAAATGGGACTCATATGCCATCCCTAGCATGTGGGTCCCACCTAGGGGACTCATATGCCCAAGGTGGCATATGTGTCCCACCCTAGATTTTTAGGGTGGGTTGTTAAAATTTTAAGTGTTTTTTATGATTTGGCTAGGTTTTTAGCTGAAATAAGCTTCGAGATCCAAAATAAAGGGTCTTAGGGGCCTATTAATGATGATTTAAAAGGTAATTAATGCAAGGTTACTAAAATAGGTCCAAATTAAATGAGAAATTTCCCTATCTCTAAGAAGGTAGTATAATTTTTGTCATTACATCTAGCCCCCACTTTAGTTTACATATGACTCTACGTGCATATGCAAGCTCAAGGAATCCAAACAAGAAACTTTGTTTCATAAAAGGATACTCATATAGGTTCATTCACAACATGGGAGAATGAAGCCCCCACTATAGCTATCTGTAAAACCACAATGTTAGGAACCGCATCCTTCAACACAAATTCGTTAGTTGTCCAAAAATCCTCTTATCTAACTTCTTCTTGAAATCAAATTCGAGGGTAGATGTATTCCCCCCTTGATTTCGCTTGCTTTATAGAGGTGGAATCAATGTAGCAATCGAGCCACATCAAATAAGGTAAGTCATATTATAGGGTATTTCCAAGTACCATACCACATAATGATAGACATATGATGAGGATAGGAGTGGAATAACAATTCTAATGCAACAAACAACATAAAAAATAGAGCTCTCTAGCTCCTGTTATGCTAATTTTAATGAAATGCACATCTAACCCTAATATAGTAAAAACCCTAATTTTTAGCATATATAAGAGTAAAAAGTGAGGTAATTTCTAACTATTTTGACTTTTACCTTCTTGTAGCTTAACTTTGGTGGAGAGTGATTGAAGATGTCAAGCCAACGAGAGTACACACCTCTAAGACTGGACGTCCTATGGGAGGAGGTAGCTTGCAACGAGTGACAGTATCAAGTGAGTTGATTTTTTTGCCTAAGCTTTGTCCTTACATAGTTATTTGATGTTTTTATTCATTTTTAGATAAATTTAGGACCCTAGAAGAAAAGTTTGCAAAGTGTCCCCTCTTTTTGCAAAGTGTCTCGTTTCTTCGCAAAGTGTCCCAAAAGGGATCTAAAGTGTCTACGACCCTTAGAAAAGTACACTAGAACAACTTTAGTACAATTTTTTGAATATTGATGTATATATTTAAGATTTGAGAATGCTTATAGCACACATTTTTTCCTTTTTTGTTAGATTGTGCCCCGGTCACAATAGTGTCATAACAATAGACAGTTCTATCACCTTCGAGACCTAGCCCCAACATTATCAGAGGAGGAGACACATATTATAGATTACTGGATTGTATTGGGTGTAGACACTAAAAAATGTCCTAAGTCTATGAGCATCATGTATATGTAAGAGAAAGCTTGGGATGTGGACGACATACCTTAAGTTGGCTCACATGTGACATACTGAGTTATCTCTAGCATTGTATTTTTGGGGGAAACACTTCCATCCTATTGAAAGACGCAACTTAGTGGAAACATATGATTTGGCATAGGGCTTTCCAAATAGGCTCTCATGTCCTCTTTATTGTTTGCATTTATCCCTTGCTACTTTAAATTAAATGCTCATAGCATGGTGTTTAGAAATTTATTTAAAGTGGGGGCATCCATTGGCATTATTTTGGAATGATTTCATTTTCATTTTTCCATGTTCCTTGATGTGATTTTCTTTCTTCCTGTGATGTGTTCCTTTCTTGGTGGTGTCATTGGATTTGATTTCCTCCAAGAGTGTGATATTTCCTTACATTTTTCCTCTCTTGGAGACATTAAGAACAATGTTCTGTAAGATGAGACCTTGCAAAAATTAAGTAAAATCCCTTCAAACATCCCTCTTTCTTGTTGCATTTATTTTTTGTACCTTATTAAAGTCATGGAGGTGTGGCTTTGATATGGTTCCTCAGGGCTCACCTAGTGAACAACTAGCTTCACTAGCCCTTGTGAGCATGCATTTTCTTTTTTTTCATTATCATAGTCATGGGGGTATGACGTTGATATGGACTTCCAGGGGCTCACCTAGTGGACAACTAGCTTCACTAGCCCTTGTGAGTGTGTGCTTTGTTTGCGTAGTGGACAAGACATTCCACTTGTAAACCTCTTTTGGAAAAATAGCCTAGACCCAGTTGACAATGCATTGGATGGCCAATCCAAGCTTGATCTATTGCATTTTTCTATTTCTATCTTTGATGGTGTATGTTTGCGATCTGGTTATGGCTTCATATATCATCTGCAAGTGTGTTCCTTTGTGCCTATGTTCGTTTGCCATAGGATTTGGATCCTAGGGGCTTGGTGACCCTCTTGATTATTGTCATCCTATCTTACTAGAATTCATACATTTCAACCCCTCTTGATTGTGTGGTTGGATACTTTAGTGTGAGTTTGAAGCAAGTTCATCCTCTCACTAAAGTGGGGGCTAAATGTAATATAGAAAAATGCATACCCCTCAGATTTTCACACTTTTTCAGTCAATTTTGCTTTTTATCCTGATTATATTCCCACTCTAGCCCTTTACTTCAGCACCCATTGTATAATGAATTGCATCTTTTATGCATAATGTTAAAACAAAACATCAAAGGATAAATGATAATTGGCAATGATTTTGTATGTGTGTCCTTGATTTTTGGGTTGGGACTAAGATGCCACCTAGGGTGTCTTTGTCCTCCATAGGTCTTGGGACCCTAATTTTGAAAGCACCTAAAAAGGTCCCTTTTTGGAATCTGTGCGTTGAGATTCATGCCTCGACTAAGATGCCACCTGGGGTGTCTTAGTCCTCCTTGGGGTATTTTCGGGATTCAATTTCAAATCTTGGCAAGATTTAGCCTTCTTTAATTAATGAATTCATCTGTCAACTTTTTGTGGTGTGATTTTAGGATATTAAGCATAGATAAGTTTAAATACAAGGTTCCTTCATTCATTTTCAATGAATACTTTTGTGAGAGCATTCCTAATAGCATGGTTGAGTTCACAAGAGCATTCAAGAGTAATTCATCAAGAATTTTGAGCCATCGGCAAGATTCAACCATCATATCAAAGATCTTCTTGCATCATGTGTGTTTTTGAGCTAACATTTGTGATGTAGGGTTTTGATTCAAGTAAGAAATTCAAGTCTATCAAGCATTCCCTTGAATTGAGATCTACATTCAAGCTAGCCATTTCACACAAGTTTGCAGATTTCATAACAATGGTTTGGTGAGTTGTAACATTACATGTTCATTCATCATTTTCATTCACTATTCTATTTCATTTCAAGGTTTAATTACCAACAAGGGGTTTGACCAAGACAAACCCCCATTTACTAGCAATCAAAAAAAATTTCCTCTCTTGTGTGTTTGTGATTGCAGGTTGAATACTTGAAGATCATTTGAAGTGCAAAGTTACAAAGTTGCCATCTTCATAGAAACTCACCTACAAGTCAAATCTGGAAGTTTCAGAACCTGAGATTAGAGAAGAAAAAAGTACAAACACTGAGCATCAAGAGCACATTTGAAGATTTCAGAAATCCTAGATGGGACTAAGTCGCCACCTAGGGCGTCTTAGTCCTCTTGAAGGTATTTTACAGAAATTATTTTTGGATTCTATTCCAACATCCGAAGATTCCACATTTTCCTCAAAAAATAGCAGCAGGAATAAATCAACAGTAAGAGTGTCTTAGTCCTCCCTATCATATTTTGACAACATTTTTGCATTTTTGGAATCCTCTTCACATTTCCAGGCTTCCCAAGTACACATACCCTAACTTCCTGTTGCTTAATTTCATCATTTGCATTCATTATTTGGCTTGCATTACTAGATTTTGTGAGTTGAATGTTAAAGTATCTTTTCCAAGCTTTTGCTTGGTGGTGAAGCCCTCAAAGCTTAAAGCGCTCCTTCCTAGGTCGTCCTAAGAATTGACTCACCTTTGAGGTTGATGATCAATCCACTTTGGGACTCTACGACATTATTGAGTGACCAAAGGAGAATAGAATGGGCATTTTCCACTCACTTCCCATTTTCTTTCTAGTTCACCTCAACAAGGAGAAAGCGGTGTTCTTTTGGCACTTGTAAAAGAATTGAACCTACTCTTGAATGATCTCTTCTTCTTGTAGGCACAAGTATCTATAGTAATTCATCACCAACCCTTCATTCTTCGCACTCATGAAGCCACTCTACAACTACAAGCTCAACAAAATATAGAGCTCAACCAAGATTTATAATAAAGAAGCAAGAATCATGATATAAAAGGTGCAAATTCAACTTGCACATGAAGCTACACATGGTTTCTTATGGTACAATTGGTATGCATATTTGAGTTTGATATTTTTGATGGAAAAGATCAAAATTTCAACTTCTAAGTTATATTTGCATTCATGTCACTTTTTTGAAATATTCATCCACTATGAATTATTTGGAGCGATATGATTTTACTATCAGAAGTTATAAGGATTACACTATATTTTAAAAGGTCCATTTTCAATTGAATCTGACACCTTTATTATTAATAATTTTTAGTTTTATTATGTGGTCAAATGTTTATTCTTTTGTGCCTATCCATGTTACACTTGATAGAGATTTCAAAGGTTCGAATGCTTCAATTGATAGTTAAAGAGTAACAAGATACTATTGGAGGTTAGAGGCACTAGAGGATGGAGGTTTTTCTATCATATCAAGTTAGCTTCCCACTTAGAGTTGGTGCTTTGTATGAGAAATGTATGTTATTGCTTTGCTTTTTTATGTTGAAAAAATTAAATAATGCATATATTGGGAAGTTTTTTTTTTAAGGTAGGTAGGGATTTGTTGAAATCAATATGGATTATTTCCTAGATAGTTCACAAGACATGATCTACAAATTTATAGCATTCTAGGGGTCATGAGATAACTTGATGGAGCAATGGTTCATTGTCCAATAATTCAAGGATTTTGTGATTTAGGAATCCCATGAGGTGGTAATCCGAGAACTTGAGAATTGAATTCACAGCTA
>VDFB02084430.1:0-10734 GCA_007258455.2 Sequoia sempervirens
TTCCATTGGCAACCTGTCACGGCTATAGCACTTGAACATAGAAATGTGTAAAATTTTAAATAACCCCCCTGATTCTATTGGCAACCTATCATAGCTGCAACACTTGAACATAGAAGACTATAGAGGTTCAAATAACCTTCTTGATTCCATTGGCAACCTGTCACATTTGCAACACTTGAAAATAGAAAGTTGTAGAGGTTTAAATAACCTCCCCAATTCCATTGTCAACCTCTCATAGCTGCAACACTTGAATATACTAGGAAATTTTAAAGGTTTAAATAACCTCCTTGATTTTGTTGACAATCTATCACAACTGCAGCACTTAAAAATAAAATATTGTCATAGTTTAAATAACCTCCTTGATTAAATAACCTCCTTGATTTCATTAGCAACCTGTCACAACTCCAACACAACACTTGAACATAGAAGGGTGTGGACATTTAAATAAGCTCCTTGATTAAATAACCTCCTTGATTCCATTAGCAACCTATCACAACTGCAACACTTGAACATAGAAGGGTGTGGACATTTAAATAAGCTCTCTGAATCATTTGGCAAGCTGTCATAGCTGCAACACTTGAACATAGAAGGGTGTGGACATTTAAATAAGCTCCTTGATTCCATTGGCAACCTGTCACATTAATATGACAATTAAAACCAGTTGGATTCCCCCACTACTTGTGCATTTTAGTGATTGATTGATCATGAGTTCCAAAGACCTCACAAACCACAAACCCCAAAAGGATAGATCATTTCCTATGTACATATAGAAGGGGTGATAGAATTATTTGGTCAATTCCTTTAATTCAGCTAGCCCTTGCATCAATTAAGTGGATGTTTACTACCTTTCACAGTAATGACTTCATGAATGCAATTATATTTCATTTAGAAATCATCCCACTTGTATGTTCCAGACCATCACTGTTGTTCTTTTGATTGCATGCATATAAAATTAAAATAGCATTATGTGTCCACCATTCTATATACTTTGAGTACCAAAAAAACTGAGCACACAAGCTCAAAAAATAAAGGCAAGTAATTGCTGATATAATTCAATCCAAGCCTAAAATCAAGCCCAATAATCATTATATACAACAAACAAACAACCTCTTAAGACTAAGAATCTCTCCACTTCACATTTAGAAATTCATTCTAACAATGTCCTTTTAGCATTACAAATTATCTTTTAATATTTTAGAAAACCAAATATATCTATGAAGATGAAAAAATCACTTTTGAATATTCTACCAATTTAAACACATACCCGAGACAACTGTGATTGGACCATGAACATCTGAAAGATTCTGCTTGGTGTAATGCTTTACAAGGAATTTTATCACTAGAGACTTCCCAACCTGATGTCAAAAGAGTCCAAACATAACTACAGTTTATCAAAATATTAAGAATAAAGGTTGGACACTAGAAAGTCAGTAAATGAAGTTAGGAGCACATCAATAATAACTATAAGCTCTTTTTAATACTCTCTTGCATTTTTACCTATAGAGGACCCTGTACCACAATTACATAGGGAGTTGGTTCCCCGTTAGAATGGTCAATTGTGGGCACATGAAGTCATCGTTGATCCTTCTCTGCTGCAGCAACTTGCAGACGTTTGGCCTTTACCGAAGAGTTAAAAGCAAATTCCTATAAAATCAAAATGATAATCATAGTAACTAAGGGCTCTCGAGGATGATAAGGCTTGAGTGCCATGTTGAAATGTAAATACATGTTTAGCACTAGAACCTCTATATGTGAGTAAATGGATTGGGAAAAATTTAAATGATTTTCACTAGCTGATGATATTAACCCACGAAACCATCAAACCTATCAGGAGAACAACCACTTGGGAACTACCCCATATAATGTGTCATCAACTAATCACATGAATTTGAACATATTGGTGTGCCCATAAATGTATCAATGATTTAACATTAAGAAAAGATTACTAAACACTTAGCATTAGAATCACTGGTTAGTGTTATGACAAAATGGTTCAAGATTTTCCATATTATATGATCCAATTAACTCATAAAATTTTGAAAACTTTGAATTGGATGTTATAATTCAATATGCATGTGCATGGGCAGACTCTCTGTAGAAAACTGGGGATCATTGGAATTGTTGATTCTGTCACCCGTTGTGTCTTATAGCCAAAGCATGGGAAAACATCACTATGACCTACCTCCTAATGGACAAACCTTTTATAGTGATGTTTTCAAAGCCCTTTTACTATATCCTTTCTTAAATGGTTTCTAGATTGTTGTTAACTATGTGATTTTATGCCTCATTATGAAAAAATATCATTGTTGTGCTTGGAACCTGGTTGGTATTTTAATTTTTGTTCTCTATCTTCTTTGTCATGTTACTACTAGTGAGCCTTTGGTGTTTCAGTATTTCTTTTCTTTCTTGAACCATATTTGTTGAGTTTGGAACAATTTATTCCTAGCAGTAGAATAAAAAATAAACCCACGCCTAACATAATAGTGATCAACACAAAACACAACTCTCATCCATAGTACATGATAGTTTGCAACAATTCCAACAAAATTTAGGATACTTTCACCAAAATTTACTCAAACAACAATTTTCACTACTGCACATCAATAATGATCATACAATTTTTCTAGATCGATCATTACAAGACAACAAGTGGTATAATCATACAAGCAAATGACTGAAAAGAGACTCTAAATGCCAATCCCCACAAAAGCATGGAAGAGGAAATGCTTTTCCTTCTGCTTGGGATGCTAATTTTGTATTATGTGAGGACAAACTTTGCATGTGCCGATAATATATACATCCTACTTTGTGTATCTGGATGAATTTGGTATATTTCAAATATGTACGTGCCAAATATGTTATCATATCATGTTGGTACAACTGTTCCAGGCCCAGGGAGCCTGGTTCACACCAAGGTCTTTTTTGTGCCTGTCTTTGCTGCATTCTCTGTTTGCCCAAATATTTTTTCATGCTGTGAGTGGAAACATGTCTCAAAGTGATAAGTAGGAGGCGATTTTCCACAGTGTCAATTAATGATATTGCTATGAGATTCAACTGTGTAGTTTTAGAGTCAAATTCATTGACCCATGTTTCATGAGTAGTGGTTCACAAGAACCATCTCTCATGATAGTGAATGGTCCACTTATCACTCATTGCATCTAGGTGATGCTCACAGAGGTGAAGCAGACTCGAGAGAGGTCACCCATCTAGTATTTACAAGCGTGCTTAACCATAAGTTTTCCCCAAGGTTAAGCCCTTAGCTTGCAACCCATTTTACCAAAACCCGGCAAGTGTTGTGCCTTATGAACGATCAATATAGAGCCCTTTTAGCTCATCAATTGATAAGTAGGGCGATTTTCCACAACGTGTCAAATTGTGATATTGCTATCGGGATTCAATAGTGTAGTTTTAGAGTCAAACTCATTGACCCATGTTTCATGAGTAGTGGTTCAGAACCCATCTCTCATGATGGTGGATGAAGTCCACTTAGCACTCATTGCATCTAGGTGATGCTCATAGAGGTGAAGCAGCGGGCGTCGAGTCACCCATCCCAGTATTGCTCCAACTCAAGCGTGCTTAACCACAAGTTTTCCCCAAGGTTAAGCCCAACTTAGCTTGCAACCCCATTTGCAAAACCTTCAGCAAGTGTTGTGCCTTATGAACCATTCATATAGAGCCCCTTTAGCTCATCAATTGTCTCAAAGTATGTCTCAAAGTACTTCCTCATTCATGCAACATGTGAATAAAATCTGGTTATTTCAATCAATTGGATTCTGCTATATTTTAATGATCAAATTTGGATTAAAAATATCATGATATTAAGCCATATGTGCTCTAAGATACACAAACATGTGTGTGAGAGTAGGTGACGTGGGATGGGGCTCTCCAATTCTAGGAATTCGGTATTTGAAAGTATGACATATTTTCAAATTTTTAGATCTATGCATAGAAAATGCTAAAATGTAACTAGAAATCCAGATCCAAAATTGCAAAGCACTTTTAAGAATCTGGTTGGAACATGAGTCAGGTAACAATGTGGGGATATATCATGAAAGCATAGTAGTATATACACATAATCTCTAGCAATTTGCTTTCACCTTTGCTTACAACTTTGGTTAATTAGTAATTACCTTTTGTTAATTGTCTCAGTAGATAAAATGCCTAGTCACATGCATATGAAAGTTACCTTTTGCCCAGCATATCTTCTGGTCAATATAATTCTGAGCATGATTCTTGCAATTGATGATATGTGACATGGTGAAGTTGCATTCTGTATCTGCAACTCATGCTTTTGAGGAATTTACTTTCCTGTTTTGGATGTGTTTGAGTTGTGCCTTCTTATATTACTAATAATATCTCCAAATAATTTTGAAAAATGAAAATTACATGGTTTGGAATGAGTGAGACATCTTATGATTTATTTTTTCTTGCAGAAAGATAAGCAAAGTAGCAATGAAGTAGCAGAGCCAATTTCAGGTTTGTTTCTTTCTGCCTTGGAATTGTCAAAGTTCTTACATGCAGTTCTTGATTTATTTATCTAGCTGGCCTTAACAATCTTGACACACAATCAATTGAAATTTTATATTTGATATCTGTGGAATAGGAAAATTAACAGAGCAGCAGATGGCAACTCCAATTCCAGAAAGAAAACTTCTTGAACTTGTCCTTGATAAGCTTCAAAAGTGGGTAGATTTTCCCTCTGCTTTCTAATGACTAGCCTTTGTGGCAACTTGCAAGTTTAGGTTCTCTATTTTCATATGTCTCTGAATGGTTTTTATTGGAATATACTGCTTCACCCTTCTGTTTCATGATTGAGTTTTATAATCTTATGGAGAATCTCATTTTTAACCCTCATGTTATGTAATACTAATCTTGTGACATCTATCTATCCTTTTCTGACAGAAAGGACAAATATGAAGTTTTTGCTGAACCAGTTGATCCAGAGGAGGTATTGTACTCTAGATATGACCCTCTTATTATTTAACATATCAGTGTTATTGATTTCAAAAAGTAATATTTCCCATACTATCAGGTCCCAGACTACTACGATTATATAAAAAATCCAATGGATTTTGGTACAATAAGGATGAAGCTTGCAGAAGGAGAGTATGCTAATTTGGAGCAGTTTGAGGTTGGTCAAAAGCATGTTTGTTTAGCCTACTTTTTTGGGATAATGTTTCCTGCTTTTACAATTTGTCTCAAAGAGAACAGAATCAGAAATAGTGGCCATATTGCATTTCTTCTATGAGCATACGCTTCAATAAGAGAAATCACTTATAAATATTCTTAGGCCCCTTCTGGAGCATAATTGAATCCTCAATTTATCTTGGGTTATTCTCAATAACAATATATTATTTTCTATGTCTTTTGCAATGTTTTGTTTCTAGAAGTAGAGGCATTAACTATCTCATATTTATCTTAACGTGCTGAGGCCAGTTGACTGAAAAATGCTTTCTGAATATATTCAACAATATTCTTTGAAAATTGTTTCAGTCTCCAATTATTGCTTCAAAAGATCTGTCTATTGAATTGTTAGCTTTTGGCTAAGCTAGAGGTGTAGCTAGCCAGAAGGAAAGAATTACTTTTTGCCCGAAGATCAGCTAATGGGGCAGTAATGGGCGTTGACAAGGCTAAAACCATAGATTATTATTTATTTCTTTGTCTTTTTCTAAGCATATCAAGTGTACAACTTTCTCCTTTGCAGGATCACCATTGAAGCTAAAATGGCATCAGGCATGATAGTAATTTGTAATGGTGCCAATTTGGAAAAATAAAAAACTTCACTCATGTAACCCTTTGTAGTTTTCAGATGGAAAGTAGCCCGAAAGGGCATTAAAGAGAGATAAAACTAGGAAAAAAAAGAGAAAACATAAAATTTTAATAAAGAAGGAAAAGCTTTAGTTTATGATTGGAAATAAGGAAAGGCTTCCAGATATTTATAAAGGAAATCTCTGTTTCTTAGAAGTTGTTTCTAATATGTTTGAAACCTATTTCCAAGTTTCTGAAACATTTCACTATTTTGGAAATTTATGGAAAGTTGTAGATGGGCTAGAAATTTGTAGCAGCTTTTTTGGTTGAGTTAGAAACGTTTGCAGAAGCTTCAAGCCATTTTCAAGTAGTTTCCATAAGTTTTCTGTGCTGGAACAGCTGCTATAACATTAATGAAGATTCCAGTAATGTTTTGGGGAATGCAAGAAAATTTCCAGTATTGTCTCCAAGAGTTTTGAGAAGTTTCTGCTTTTTCCTACACTATTTTCTTCTGACTCTTATTTTTGTGATGTTTCCTTAAGAAGTCCTCTTTCCTGATCTAGTTGTCTCCACTTTCTTGTTTTTGATTCTGGTGAAACATAGAAAAAGATCCCAAAAAGCCTTGGAGGAATTTTCTGCCTAAGAAAGCAATGAAAATGAATAGATCACTTTAGATGATTAGAACTCTTTAACTTAATAAACTCCATGCTTGCCCTGAGAGCTTGAAAGTTTTTCAAACTACTCAAAGTGTTTGGATTACTCATACACACTATGGGACATTTTTCTTTGCAGGACATAAATTAAGTATTAAATAACTTGCAAATAATAAGACAAAAGACATTGAATTTTACCAAATAAGAATTCTATAGTGACTTAATCTAAGACTAAAATCCATTCCATCACCATTATCAGTCTCAAGCCCCAAAGCATACATAACTTTTGATGACATGACTTCTCGATAGGTAAAGTGGCATAAACATGGGGAAGGAAGTGAGGGATAAACTACTGCAGAAAGATTGTGGAAAAGGTTGTTAACAATTGATGATCATTCCTTAGTATTTGATTTCTAAGGGTTTCGAGTTTCTATGAAGTGTTTCTAATGTGAAGTGGCATAGAAGTAAATTCATTTCTTTTTTTACATCATTAACGATTTAAGCATCTGTAATGGGAAATCTCACAGAAATAGGTAAAGGATGCCATATTGTAAAAATCTAAATGTGCTCATTATTAGATCTTGGCTGTGTATTTTCATTTTAATAAACATATTCTAAAACCTTCATTGAAATCTTATTTTCAGGTTGCAGCTCATCAAATTGGAGAGGTGAACATGCACTCTTTACTTTCATCCAACCATGACCAGTGAGATTTCTAGATAGGAAGTTTCCATCCTTCTCATTCAATCCTTCCAATCTTCTCTCAAGGGTTGTCCAATTGGAATGGGAGGGAAAGGCTACTCTGAATTGGGCAATATATGCACCACAAATAATATAACTACATTTACTATATATTTTCATGTCTTTTCTCCCTTCAATGTTTGTAGCATTTGTATCATATCTTGGATTTGTCTTCCATGGCAACCAAGAGTGCATTGAAGGATGTATTTCTTGGATCTTTGTTTATGCAGCTGTATGTTGTTTGTAATTCCTTTGGTTATGCAGTTGTTTGCTGTTTGTATATTCTTTTTTTTTTCATGCAATACAAAAAAAACATTTGAATATCTATGATATTTGAGCTTTATATGCATAAAGTTGTTTGTTGATTGTATATTTTTTTTTCATGTTAATCCAATACAAAAAAAATTTGAATATCTATGATATTTGAAGTTTATATGCATAAATTTGTGAGAATTAATTAAGTTAGATTTGATTTATAACTTGAATAATTGATTCACTCAAATAAATGACTAAACCATGACTAAATAAATGACTACTATGACTAAAATAAATGAATACAATGACCAAATATGACTACAATGACTAAATATATGACTACAATAACTAAATATATGACTACCATGATTAATGACAAATAATGACTAAATATATGACTAAATAATGACTAAATTATTGACTAAATATATGACTAAATAAATGACTACCATGACTAAATAAATGACCAGTTAACAACAATCAATGACTAAAATTAGTGACTAAATATATGACTAAATAAATCCCTGTGACTAAATAAATGACTACCAGACTAAATAAATGACTAAATATCAATGACTAAATCAATGATCAATCAATGACCAAACCAATGATTAAAAATCATTGATGACTAGATAAATGACTAAAATATTTAGTCATAATTTATCCGTTATAAATGATACAATAAACTACTAATGGTCACGTGACCAAAATTAGTCATTTATATGCAATTTTTAGTAGTTTATTTAGTCATATATTATTGTTTTGTACTAGTATTTATGACTTCATTGGACTTGATTGAGACCGATTCATGGAGAAGACTAACATCTACTTTAATTCTTAATTTAAAATATGAAACCCAAATTAATTCTAATTTGCTTTAAAAGAAATCTATCTTAAGATTTATTAGAAATTAAATACTATTTTAAGAATAGAAATGAATTGGAAGTGAATGACAATTAATCTAGAAAATATAAATGACAATTGATCTAGAAAGCATAACCACTAATTTCCATGAACAAATTTTCAACAAACTTCAATTCCATCTTTTCATAAGTTTGCATCATTGCTTCTAATTAAACTCAACAAATAATTACCAAACTTAATTATTTCAAACAACATCTAAATCTAATTAATCTAACAAACCTTATAATGATTCCAACAACTTAATCTAACCATGATAAACTAAAAGTGATTCAAACATAAGTAACTATCCAAATTTATCATTCAATAACTGAAAATGATTCAACTACTTATCATTCCAGAATTAACATCTAATATTTTAGATTTAATATCAATAAACAAAAATAACATAACTCGGTAAAATACCAACACAAGATCGATCCCAAAGGTTGAGCGGGCCCTACTCTTCCTCAGGTAAGATCTCTTAACACAGTGATTGAGTTAACTTCTTGCTTTCATTCAAATTGATCAAAGTGGAACATAGAACAAAGTATTGCCATCGATTACAGAATTTTGATTGAAAATTATCTAACTCTTATCTAAAACTGAGAAAATGGATATTTATAAACATATCCTTATTGAATTCACAACATGGCGATTAACTACCAATATTCAAGGCGTCTAACTAAAGATAAAAAAGAAAACTAAAGCAAAACTGAAATAGGACTAAATCAGGATGTAGAGAAATATGCCAGATTGGCACTGGAAGTAGAAGTTCCATAACTGACTACAAAGAAGCCGATTTAGATTTGAGTGTTATATCATCTAGTTGGGCCCATTAATGGCATGATTATTTCCCTTGATTAAACTGAGAGTTTAACCACATCATCAATCTTTAAAATACCTTGTTCAAAACCCTTAATAAAAGGATAACAATTATGGTAGTAAAAGATCAACACAACATAATTATCTTATTAATATCATCATAAAGTAATGCATCTAACATAAACCATTACTTCAAATATATCCACTAATTTAGCTAAACGCAAAGCAAAATGAGTAAATATGTTAATCTATAATCTACCGCCAGTCATGTCAATTAACAAAAATAACAAGTCTTTTAAACATAAAATGAAAGTATTTTGAATATCTCATCACTTACTAGTTTCAATAATCTTGAATTATAATAGATGGATGTGAAATCAACATTTCTAAATGGAAACTTGGAGGAAGAGATATATATTGAAAAACCTAATGGTTTCATTATATTAGAAAATTAGGATTATGTTTGTAAACTAAAGAAGGCACTTTATGGGTTGAAACAAGCCCCCAGGGCTTGGTACTCAAGACTGGACAAGTACTTACAACAATAAGGTTTCAAAAGAGGCATTGTTGATAGTAACCTCTATATATCAAGAATGAAGGGGATGACCTATTGATTATTGCACAGTCTATGTGGATGATATCATTTTTGGAGGTATCAATGACAAAATGTGCCAAGAATTTTCCATGGATATGCAAAGGGAGTTTGAAATATCTATGCTTGGTGAGTTGTATTTCTTTCTTAGGGTATAATTTCCCAATCAGATAAGGGGATATCCATTTCACAAACCATGTATATTAAGGAAATGTTGAAGAAATTTAGGATGGAGGACTGCAATCTAGTGAGCACTCCCATGGATACAAGATACAAATTGAGTAAGGATGATGAATCCCCTGAGGCAAATTAAACTCTATACAAGTCCATGATTGAAATTTTATTCTATGTGACAACAACAAGGCTAAATATTATGCAAGCAATTGGTTTGATGACATGATTTTAGGCCACACCAAAGGAAACACATGTGCAAGCAATGAAGAGATATTTGAGTATCTAAAGGGCACTATGGATTTTGGGTTGTGGTACCCAAGAGGTGAATATTTAATCCTTACAACATACAGAGATGTGGATTGGGTTGGCATTATTGATGATAGAAAAATCATAAGTGGAGGTACATTTTTTCTTGGCAACAATCTTGTATCATGGTTAAGTAAGAAATAGGAGTTAGTTTCCTTGTCCATAGTAGAAGCAAAACATATTGTAGTAGCTTCTTGTTGCAATCAAGTCTTTTAGATGAAGCAAACTTTGAAGGATATCAAGGTTGAATTTGATCATCCTATTTCCATATTTTATAACAATAGAAGTGCAATTAACAAATTGAAGAACCCAATCATGCACACCAGGATGAAGCATATTCTGATCAAATATCATTTCCTAAGAGAGAAAGTGGTTGATAAGTAGGTGAAGTTGGAGTATGTTGCTACAAAAGAACAAATTGTAGATATTTTCATGAAGCCACTTCCAAAAGAGACTTTTAAGTACTTGAGGGAAAAATTGGTAATGATATCACTCTCATCCAGTCAC
This sequence comes from Sequoia sempervirens, assembly GCA_007258455.2. Lineage (NCBI taxonomy): Eukaryota > Viridiplantae > Streptophyta > Pinopsida > Cupressales > Cupressaceae > Sequoia > Sequoia sempervirens. The sequence goes on from VDFB02084430.1 coordinate 10,702, forward strand.
TAAGTTTTTCAAAAGAAGCATGTATTCAGGGGG